>JAYKKI010000019.1:17737500-17935000 GCA_039881145.1 Druceiella hillmani | reverse complement strand
GAAAAAATAAAAATATGAAAATGCGCAGAGTATCACACAAAGTGAGGTTATAAAATTTATGTTTGACAGCAAATTGACAACAGTTTCTTCATAGAAAGAACATTTTTAAAATCCAATTTTTTATAATAAAATAATCATGCCAGATCCCTAATTATTTTTAAATACCTCATTTTTATGTATGTTCTTTCATTCAAAACAAAAAAAACTGAGAAATTTAGATCTTCGCTAAACTGAATTTATAACTCACTTTTTTATTATTAAAAATAAAATATGTATAGAACCTAATCGTTTTCATCACGTCTTTTCAACGCATTTTTCTAGAAATCACTTTATGTTTTATATTGTTTAATATCAATTTCACTTTGTATTTGCACATTTATTTTTTATATGTGCAAAAAACGGCAATTCAACCGTAAAAATTATTCCACTAATTAATTGCAATGTAATTTGTATTAAAGAGATGTTATTAAATTATTTTTTTGGTTAAATAAACAGTAAGTAGCGTTGCAACTATCCAAAACGATTTTTAGTGCAAATTTTCTTGCGATTAAATAAAGACGAACAGAGATAAATTCCATTATCAATTTAAAATGGCAAAATTAAAAAAAACATTGGATGTTTGTGCAATTCACACACGGTAGAAGTGAAACTTCAGAAAAGAAACCTACGAGAGAATGAGATAAATATAAAGTACCACAAGTAGAGTAATTGCAAAATTTTTTTTTATATTTTTACCTCGTTTAAACGTTATCTTACATTTTATTTAACATATATTACATTACATATTAGTCAATCTCCATGTTTTCACTTTGAACAAATGACATGAGAGGCTCATGGTAACTAAAATTGGAAACAAATGTTTTAGTTTCAATTTGATCTACATATCTTTGAAATACAGCGTTAATTACGTTTTAACAAGTATTAGACAGTGTGCAATATAGATACACACCGACACTTGCTCCCTCGCTTTAACTCGGCAATATACAGGCACAGACATATGTACAATGCTTAGTAGATGAGAGGGAAATACTAGAAAGCATGACACAAAGAGGTGACCTAAAATTCAAATTGCAATGATTCTAAAGAAGCTTCACTTGTTTCTTTGTCGTGACGCATTTTCGTTTCATCAAGTTTTAAATCACGATTCTAAAGAAGTGTCACTTCAAAAAACTGACTACTAAACTATGTTCGATTGAACTAAATTTCGTTCTCCCGAGATGATAATTCTCGATAAATTTTTCGAATAGCAAATTATACAATTTTGTTGTTTAATGTCTATACTATTATAAACTTGTAGCATGGGTATATGCGGACATGGAAGATATATTTGAAAAAAAAGTGGAATAAACTATTTAAGCCTTCTTAAATGCAACCTGCATTTTTATTACTTTTCCAGACTCCCAAGTATCACGCAAGAACTATTAAATTGATTGGAATGAAACTTTCACTGGAATAATCACTGGTGTTCAAATTAAAATTTAGGCTATCTTTTCTCCCTTTCGTATATTTCGGAAAAACGTTTCGTCTGTCAGTTTTTTAGCGCTCTGTTCAAGCATCACTTAAAAACTACTAGATCAATTTAAATTAAACTTCCACTGAAATAATGCTCCAGGTGCAAATAACCAATTTGAAGTACTTTATTTGATCGAATATTTCCCAATATTATATATAAAAGTAATCCTAATAATAAATAGAAAAATTTTCTGGATGACAAATGCTGACAAAACTATTACAAATAAACTAATAATATGTATGGGGAAAATGAAGGTCTTAAAAAGGTATAAGAAAAGGTTGGGGCACAATTTTTGAACCATGGTAACTTTTTTAGAAAAAAAGTGTATGAGGGAAAAGTGGATATGTTTAGATCAATTTATTGATACCAATAGTTATTTTAAGAGTTTTCACTTTTAATAGCTGGAAGACAAATCTCATAAGTGCAACAGCTCTTCTGAGTTGCAAGGAATGGAAAGCATACTTCAGAGGAAATCGGTAGGAAATAGAAAGGGGAAGTAACCATACTGTCTCATATACAGATATCGGAGGAATGTCTTTTGCACACATTCAATCATCAACTGTACTTGACTTCGTATGGGCTCCATATAATGGGGTCAGATTCTAATCGGCTTTGCATCAATGAAGCATGCAGCAGACACATTGATGACACGGACTGAAAATCCTTTGAATTGTTAATTAAAACAAAACACAGGAAAAATTACTGATCTAAACTATAATTAATTTAATTACACCTGTATTAAGTCTTTGTATGTCGTTTTGGGTCGTAGAGAAAGATATTTAACAGGCTGTATAAAGAAATATCTCATCGTACACTAAAATGAACATCTATGAAGCCAGGACAGATTGAGATTACTATGTAAAATTAAATTATTAGCATCATTAGCAGTGAGACAGTAAGTGTTACAACTGTTGAATTGAAAATAAGTATGACTTTTTGGCTTAAAATTCAAGCTAAAAAAGAGAATACTTCTACCTGGGACCAAGGATAATTTTAAGATAACTTTATTATTGCCGAAAGACTCCATTGTAAAAAAAAAAATATTTGTGAGCGTAGACACAGGCAAAAGTTAATACTCTGACAAAACTGTAACGAATTAGCATGTGTCCATAACTTTAAGATAATTCTGAAGTGATACTTAACAGACGTTTGTGTATGGGGACCCAACTAAAAAGTGAACGTTCCAAATGAATGTGGTAATGTAACGCTCCTTAATGGCCGGGCGGTGCTTATTTTTGCCGATATGAGTGAGCGGGAAGGAGTAAGAGAGAAAATGCAACAGCCAGCGCATAGCGCTGTCTTCCTCCCACCTTCATCCTCTTTAAATATATATATGTATATGTGTGTGTGTATATAGTTGCCCCAACGAGAGAATGTACATGCTTAGTACTACACGTGTGTGCATTGAATAAAAAAAAGAAATCATTCTCTCACATGGACTATTAATTGGTATACTTAACCTGTTTATATATTTTCGTTTTTTATTGTGTGAGGGATAATTAAAAAATTATTGTTTGAAAAATTTATTTAATTTTAAGTAACAATCCGACGCAATCTACGACTAAACACGGTACAATGAATGATGCGGTTTTATTTTTGAGATATATTAATAAAATATAGTCACAAACATTTGTCTCTGATTTTGGCTACCACAAACCAATAATATACACGACAGATAGAATATAATGATTAAACATTGCGTTTTACTTTAAATGCAACATTGTGTCATTTTAATTTTAGAAATAATAATTATTTTTATATTTACAATTAAATGAAACTACGTGATGTAGTATTATTTCTACTATCTTTAAGTTCTTTACCACGACCTAGGTTTCCTTGTATTACAACATCTTCAGGTGGGCTATTAACAAAGATAACAACTTTATTATTATCGAAAGACTCCATTGTAAAAACAAGAGAATCTGCAAATAATCCACCTGAAGATGTAATACAATGAAAACTAGGTCGTGGTAAAGAACTTAAATAAAGTAGAAATAATACTACATCACGTAGTTTCATTTAATTGTCAATAATGAATTTCTACAAAATGAACGCCAAATATATTCAATTTTAATATTTGTTAAAATGTCTATTATTTATTACTGTATCGATTTTATATTACATTAATTAATAATTAAAAATTGAATTTTATACACGATGCGTTAAGACGCATCGCTTCCGTTGGGTATCCCACGACCCCTCTTGTATTTTTTAAAAAAATGTTTCGCATCGACTAATTGGATCTCCGAACCCAAAAAATATTTTTTTCAGAATCTTAGTTTCTCTGTTTGTTCTGGCAACATGCATAAATTACTATTTTAAGTTTACTACTGAAATATATAACATGAGATGTGCATAGTGATGTATGAAAGCTTACGAACTATGCTGCGTTACTTAAAGTCAAAGCAAGTGAATAAAATTGGTTCCTAACATTAAACCTCTCAAATGCCCATGATGCTTGTGGAGTGACGTGGCATCTAGCACCACTCAAACGTAAATAATCAGGTTAAAGTGACATAATAAAAAGATAATTATATATCATAACAAAAAGAATGAAATAATAAATCAAATGGTAAGACAGTCATCTGTAGAGTACAGTAATTTTTACCACTATGGTTTTTTGTAATTTGGTTTCAATCTTAATGGTAAGATAAATTTTTGTTAAGATAAATGATTTTTGTTGATTTCTGTTTTTATACTCATAACTACTTAAATATGATACAAATACTCAACTAGGTTATAACTACATTTCTTCTCTGTTTCCAAATATTTCATTACAATAAAATCAACACTTTCGGAAAACACATTATTTTATCGACATGGTGCGAGCAGTAATATTGCGTGCAAGTCACCTGTACGCTTGAGGAGTTAAAACTTCATTGGAATATCGCATATAAACTACTTATTGAAATTTTAATAAGTTTCATAAGTTTAGAATCCAGCTTAAAACATATGTGCGTAATAAAGATTAAGTGGGTTGTTTTTTAAATAAATCATTACACATTAAAGTTATTTAAAAAAAGAAAATAGTCCACAGATTTCATTTTTAAAATTCCAAGTCTTAGAAAATAAAAATATTTACTTTTACTTAGTTTCACTGGTTATCAATAGATGGGGTTATGCATTTTCCTTTTGCAGTACAGTTTTACTGCACAATCTAAATGTAGGACCACATTCATCCAGGAACATATATGATTAGGCAGGGTCGAGATCCGTGTTCCTTTCACGAACACAACTAACACTGGATAAAATTATTTTTCATTATTTAGCGATAATGAAAAATCACAAGACGGGAGAAATTTTTAGAAAGCTGATAATTGTTTTCTACAATGAAAACGACATTGGTTTTCTTTAAAGATATTGAGCCACGAGATGCTAAAAACGTTTGCTGTATCTTCCCATCCCAGTAATGGATATGTTATGTTGGTGCTTATGGAATATTGAGTGTTGGGACAAATTAAAAAACTGTAAATTGGATTTAAAAATGGTGAACTTATAACTATACTTTAATAAGTATAATGACACGTCACTAGTTTTTATAAATGTCTTGTAAATAAAAATGAATATTTTAGGTCTTAATTGAAATTTATATTAGTACGAACGCACTGGATAATTTGACAGAAAATAAGACTAACGCTTAATTTTTAAAAGTTACTTTTCATAGATAATTTTCTTTTTTACAGTAACTTTTCACAGTAAAAATTTACAATTATTTATTTTGTAAATAACTTTAGGGTTACAAGTTACAATTCATCACAACAAAATAAATAAAGCGTATAAAATTACAAAGTCCCAGTGAATAGACTTAGCTCGGTTATCCACTTGCTCAAAACTTGGTGAAACCAACCTCCAGGGTACAGCATACCCCAGCAAATAGTGGCAGGAAGTTTATATTGACGACAATAAAAATAAAAATTAAAAATGTCATATTTTTCCCATCTTCGGTAAAGTGTAAATAAATACTCCCCAAAGCAGGCTAATGGACTTTCTGAAAATCCATATCAGCGATAAAAGATATGTAATTAAGGGTTTATGTATGCGAACAAAATTTAAGGAAGTCATTATCAACAAATAACATAATACAATTATCACGGATGGTGTGTGTGAAATATATTTAAAGTACTTATTTGATATTTTGTGAAATTGTTTTAAATATACGCTTTGTGATGTTCATGTGTAGGTTTTTACAAATTTTCTATTCTGTTTTGACAGTTTTCTGTCAGCAATATTAGCAGTTCTGGCTTCAGAAAGATATGCCTATTGCTTAACCTCTATGGATTGGATTATCGCAAAAAGTTTTTGATGGCACCTTCATACCTTATACTGAAAAGAAACCGACTGCAAATAACCGGATATGGAGGTTTGGAGCAATACCGCAATTTGAAGGAAAATATTGAACAATTGCTATCAGAGAATCAGACTCATCCCTCCGCCAAACACCATTATTTGAGTATTAATTTCATACAGGAATTTCACTACGTTTTGATTTACTTTTTCCGAATCCAAATATATACTTGTATTTTGTGCCTTTTATACAAAAATATTAGTAAAAATTACAAATGTCTCTCTTTTTTTTATAATTATCCACTCTTTAAAAATACCTTATCATAATGAGAAGCAGGGACTATGTCAGTCACGACAAGCACATTTGATGGTAATAAGGGTCAAAAAAGTTTGATAACCTCTAATGTGAACCACACACAATAGGTACTTCACAATCGTTCCATTTAAAAACAAAATGTTTGTGAACAAAGTAAAATGACAGTTCAGGTATTGTAAACCTTTTTCTTGTATGCACATTTGAAATTTAATATGGATTTATTTGGTGTTACACTGTATAAACAATGTATAATTTAATTTATTAAAAATTATTGGTATACACAATTACATTGTATAATATAATGCCAAAATGAGTATAAGTAATGCCAAACATTGACAATAAAGTTTTTTCTAATGTTATTTTTTTTAAAATAAATAGATCTGACATTGCATTGCTCCAAAACTATACAGTTAAATAAAAAAAAATATTATGAAAAAACACTGCCGTGTACTATGTACGAAGCGCATATTTCACTTTGCAAAATAATATGTTTGAAAATAAAATGTCACAATTTTATTTTTCACTTTTCTTCCGTCAAATACCCTGTATACGTATATAAGTATATTTGTTATAAGGCGTCAATGTTCTGTCTCATTTACTTTTTCTGTCTCATTTAAGCATCACGCTAGAAAGACAGTTGAATATCATCGATGTCGAATTAGGTATTTGACTAAATTTTTTTTATTTCATTAATCATAATTTCAAGGTACAAGCTGATGAAGAGTGAAAAAAATGTTTAATAATTTTAAAAATTGACCGAGTTATAAAAGTTTAAATTTAAAGTTTGGAGAAGGACAGCAATACTGTGTTGTGAGGTCATTTTTAATATTGGACATTATAATCTACGAGAGGAAAAGAGACAGGGATATACCCAACTCTATCCGTATCTTCAAATTTAGAAGCCTACAACTGGCTTATTTTTCAATCAATTTTTGAATTTTTTTCAAGACTGGTTTTTAATTAACTTATATTTCTCAATATTGTACGAAAAATATCAAAATTTAGAATGAGTCAACTACCGTATTGTAATTGATTTACTGCAGATATTTTACTTCAACACATTGTAAAAAAGTAAATGATGTGTGATAAATAGTATATATGAATATTGAGTTCTTCGCATCGGATATAGAATATATTTTTTCAAAATGTTTTATACCTCTGAGTTTTATGTGATTGACAGTTAGGGTTGTCCATTTTTCTCTTCTAAATTTTATAATTCATATTAGTAAAATATCCCTATAATATTGATATTTATAACATGATTTAACATGACAGTTTATTAATATAGAGATTGTATTATATGGTATAGTAATAAAATGATAGATGAAAAACAATAAGTTTTGTGAATAGTCATCGACTGACTGAATATATATTTGTGACAACCATATTTTAACTGTCAAATCGGTTTGCTTACAAACATTCTCTCTTCAAATGGAATGAAGTATGGGTTCATTTATACATATTAAAAAGGTAACAGTAAAATACAGACTGAATTTTAATTTTGATATTTATTTAAAATTTATTTTCTTAGTCTCCTCTGTAAATTTTTATTATATTAAAACAATATCGAATTTTTGTTTCACCCTCTTCAATGATCAAAACGACATTTCATTGCCTTCGTTTGTAAATATTAAAAGATTACCACAATTAAATTAGACATAAGTAAATAATTTGGGTAAAGAATAAAAATAAATCAAACAATTTTTTATGTCATAAAGTTTCATAATAGATATAACATAATATTAGATAGTATTATGCAATTTGTGCATTACATTAATGTGATAAACGCTAAGCATTCAATCAGCCCTATGTTGTAACATGTTATTTTACGAATGACATAAACGTTACGGAGTTATTACCCTTTAAGTAGACTTCTATATACCTCATCGTAAAACCTTTATTTTTATAGCTATGTACGTTAAAATGGCCCCTTGTTTCGATTTACATAAAGGGGGCTAAAACTGATTTTATAAATTATTTAAATAATCTGATAATTAAGTAAATTAAAACTAGTAGAATTAATTGGGGGGACTGAAAAGTAAATTAACTAATTTTTGTAATTACCTTATAAAAGTGATGTTATGTACTAAATTAAAATAGATAGGCCTATCGCTCTTTTTCTGATCCGTGCACAAAATAAAAGTGCTCTATATAGCAGTCATTTTACCTGAACGCATTTTATGTATGTTAAGGCTAGTAAACCTTGATTTGCAAATAAACTTAGCCTTACTAATAGAATTAATTGGGTGAACCGAAAAGTACAACGACTAATTTTTGCAATTACCTTATAAAAGTAATGTTATGTACTAAATTAAAATAGATAGGTGTATCGCTCTTTTTCTGATACATGCACAAAATAAAAGCACTCTGTCTAGCAGTCATTTTACCTGAACACATTTTGTGTATGTTAAGGCTAATAAACATTGATTTGCGAATAATTCAGGTAAATCTGAGTAGAATTAATGTAATAAAAGAAAGTCTTAGTTTTGCTAAAATTACGATTATGGCAGAAATTTTACATTTGGTGACTTAGTGATATGGTGCTGATTTCTGAAGATTTTGCAATAATTGCTTCACTACTTTTTTTTGACTAGACTAACGCCAAATAATAAGGTAGTTTTTAAGATCATAAGCAAATCTCTAATTGTACAGATTTTACTACAATGATTTTTCAATGATCACTTCTTGAGACTGCACAGAACTCTTTACCTAAAGAGTTTTGTGCAGTCTCAAGAAGTGTTCTCTATGAAATTGTGACCAAACGATTAAATTATCGGAAATTGTGTTCACGCTGGGTGAATAATCAGTGGGCTAAAATAGAGAGGGTTTTCACATAACTAAAATTTTTTTTAAAAATGTCTACTAGTTTTGTTTTTATTTCAAAACAGTACTTACTTTAAAAACACGCCTCCTACTATCAAACCATCTAAGCATATTACTATTGGTATGACTATAAAGTCTGCCAAGTAGAAGAATTATTAATATCCAAAAAGGGGAAAAGTTGGAAACTAAAGCTACCATTTCATCTGTTTGTCACTTACAAATTAGTCCTCCCAACATAATTCATTGTCCATCATTAGGCACAGGTGTGGCTTTCATAAAGTGACCAGCTTTATACACTCATTTTGCAAGTCATTAAGCTCTTCCGGTACCAGTCTTGCGGCAAAGCATTTCATGTGCAAAACATTGGTTAAAATTCTATGAACGGTCATTTTATCAATGTTCAACTCCCAAGCCAATTCTGTAATACTGAAATGATGATTTTCAAGCACTAATTGTTCGATTTTTTTGATGTTGTTGTCATTAGTAAATGCTGAAGTCCGTCCGGGATGAGACAAATTTTGTACCACCTGCCTGTGTTTTCGACATATTCGAGTCGCCGTAGGCCTTTTTTAAAATTTTTAAAAAATTAGCACAAGAAATTTAATTTGAAACGAAAAATTTAAGGCCAATTCTTTGTTCAACTAATTTATCCATAATAAAACTCGCAGCGCAAATTTGATGTCGATGTATTACGACTGCTGCTTTAAGTACACTAGTTGGCAGATCGCACTCAACTTTGGCTTAGTAATTAAGGAAGATCCTACTAACTTAATGAAAACCAATTCTTCCGATTCCTTTTAAGCGGTTCATTTAAATGACAAATTTTAGATACTGTTTATACAGAAAATGTTAAGGATAATACTCATGATGAATGGAATATGGATAAAAGAAGTGATAATTCTGATTAAACATTGCCACCACCGCCGTCAAAAGAAGAAGAACCTTTGAAGCATTTATTCCCGATATCATTTCACTCCATATTCTAAACGGTTAAGGATATTAGGGTGTCTAACACCTGCTGAGCTAGATCGATCTACTTGTCCAGTAAACATTCTATTAGCAAGCAATTGATTTACTTTTTTATCACGCACCAAAGACTTCGATATGGACTGGTTTCAGCTGAAAAATGAATCTAAGACAATAGAGTTAAACAAAGAGTTTTATATCATACACCTATTGAATATATTTGGCTTTAACTTTGTAGAAATTCGTTATTCACAATTAAATGAAACTATGTGATGTAGTATTATTTCTACTTTCTTTAAGTTCTTTACCACAACCTAGGTTTCTTCAGGTGGGCTGGTAGCAAAAATCTTTGCTAACAGCCCATCTGAAGATGTTGTAATACAACGAAACCTAGATTGAGGTAAAGAACTTAAAGAAAGTGGAAATAATAATAACACGTGATGTGTTTCATTTAAATATCTATCACTCAAAATTTGCACCACAATGTCACACCACTATCACTTTCTTCACAACTTGAAAAACAATCATTTTCACTCAAATTATTTTTGTATTCCGACATTATGGGTTAAAAATTTTCTTTTCCTGGATCCTTTTTATATTGTAATTACTAATAATATTATAATTTGAACTTTATGTAACACGTAGACAGATAAAAAATTAGCGATCCGTGCAAGCGACCTCCTCTATCGCGCGCTAAACAGCAAGTTACAAGTGCCATCACGCTCATGGCAAATTTAATTAGTACGTGCATGAGCGCGATGGCGTTCGTTGGCACTCAAACAGTTAATACGAAACAAGAAAACTTTGTAAACCTTTTGAAGCATATTGCGTGCAAGGAGTGTGAGATTTGGCATAGATAAAGTTTATATAGAGGAGTGAGAAAGCTAATATTTATATATAACATGTATTACAAATACATTACATTATATATTACAAATATATTAAAAGTTTTATTATTTACTTTCAACAATAAAAGATTCATTGTTTATCTTCATACTGTCAATATAAAACACATAATAGTCTATGGTTAAACAGTTGCACTGAGTAGAGATTGTCACTAAAGAATTTTAAAATGTCAGATTTCAAATGTTCCTTTTTCAATAGTCTGTGAAGTATGTCAAGGCAAAAAAGTGTTTATTTTATATTCTATGTAGTAGATATCTGCGTTACTAACATTAAATTTCATTGGTATTACAAAGAATTAAGGTAAACAATACATACTAATGATGTATTTGAATACACTCTCTGAACTGATGTAATAAAACAAAATTCAACAAAATTATATTTAATGATTATAGAGGTATACTCTTTAACAAAAGAACCTTAATAACATTCAATATTAAAAATTTAATCAATTACGGTCGAATTTCAACCATTTTAATTAAGTTTCTTTATTCTCTAATCATGTTAAAAAACACTAATTTGAAAATGAGTGTTTTTTAACATGATTACAGAATAAAGAAACTTAATTAAAATGTTTATTTTTAACAATTGCTTTTAATATTGAATATATTTGGCGTTAATTTTGTAGAAATTCATTATTCACAATTAAATGAAACTATGTGACGTAGTATTATTTCTACTTTCTTTAATTTCTTTACCACAACCTAGGTTTCGTTGTATTACAACATCTTCAGGTGGGCTATTAGCAAAAATTAACACAAAGTTATAAAATAGCTCACCTGAAGATGTTGTACTACAACGAAACCTAGGTCGTAGTAAAGAACTTAAAGAAAGTAGAAATAATACTACATTACGTAGTTTCATTTAATTTTGAAAAAAAGTCTACCTAAAATCATATAAAAAAAATAAGCACAACCTCTCCCGTCACCCAGATAATTTGTATACCTACCGAGATAGTGAAGGAGAGAAGGATTCTCAAAAACGGTGCTAATTCTTGGACAATCATATATATTATATATCAAAGATGTTTTTATGGCAACGCCAAATCTCCTTACTTATTCATCGAAATTAATGATACAAACATCATTTTAAAGCTTATGTTCCCCGCTATTAACAAAAAATAGACAAACAATTCAAAATTAATTTTTTTATTAAATTTTTTAATACTCTATTATTTCTCAAAGGTGTTTAAGCGCCATCTATTGACAATTTGTTTAACTAACTTGCTTGCCCGATAGTAATTATTTAAAACAGCGATATCTATTGACAATCTTTTTAAATAAATTTCGATGACTTTGAAAAATAAGACAATTCAAAATTAATTTTTTAATAAAGTTTTTTAATTGTCTATATCTTATTTCTCAAAGGTGTTTAAGCGCCATCTACTGACAATCTGCTTAACTAACAAGTCTGATAGTAATCATTTAAAACAGCGTAATCTATTAACAATCTTTTTAACTAATATTCGGTAACTTACTGACCAGCTAGTTACTATTTGGTTTAAAATAAAAAAATTACAATACATATGGAAAAGTAATACAAGAAAATATAAATGAACAGGTTGGTAATGAAAAATATACTCAATATTTGAACTAATTATTTAACTGTATTGTCGATAGGCTATTTATTACACAAAAGACAATAAATATGTACATAAAACATCACACCTACCTTCCATGTCCGACGACATTCGACCTCCTTCCGCTGCTGGAAACCGACCCCCTATCTGTCAACTCCTGCCTTTTTCCATCATCGACTGCAGAGTTACGCACCGTGTTCTGTTTACTGTTACGCTGCTTTCCCGACCCACGATCCTTCTCACGCTGATTGTGCCACTCCTGTGAATGGCACAAACTTATCGAGCTGGGAAAACTAGGTGTCAATACGTAGACCTAGGTATCTATCCTATTAGCAATTTTTGGCACATCAATTAAAGTAAAATGAAGCAATTAGACAATAACAACTCAGAATACACAAGGTAAATGCACAAACTTGGTCAAAAATATTGAACACCCCATCCAACTTTCTCGGATTTCATCTAATCACACATGTAGATCCAGTCATCTTTAGCTGGTGCTGCAAAGCCCACTCTATCATTTTTGGATGTAAATAGACCGTCCCATTTCTTCGGACAGTCCATAAGCTAGCTCAAAAGATGAAATTTTACAGGTTTTGAGGGACCCGTGAATAAATTTTCGGCTTTCCCTTACTGTGACGTTATATTAAATATTTTTTGACGTTATATTAAAGCCACATATCATTAAAACTCTAAAAATAGCACGCAAAAGATGATCTTCTTTGAAACGATTATTTCTTCTGTATACGTGCTTTACTTCGCCTCTACCCCATACATCATAATTCGCACGTAGCGCCGCTTTTGGGCCATATTTTTTGTTCGTTTTATACTAATTAATGCTGGTCCTGTGAGGTCTCTTAGAGCCATGGTTTCTTCCTTATTTTGTAGAGAATAAACACGGTTTCATTTTAATATAAAGTAATTGTTTTTGACCCATCTCTATTTTTTTTTTGTAGTGACTAATATCTACAAAATGCTTAATTGCTCTTTACGTAGTATGTTATTTCAGGAGATTTGGAACTTACAATTCAGGCTCTTATTCTTGGTACTGTATTTTTAAGCATATAATTACAATAAGTTGTCTCATATTTTGACAATTTAACAGCTCCACAGCCCACAAACTTGAGCAGGCATGAAGAGATAGTAAGGGTGACGCCGTCATCCTTATGCATATACACATATATAATTTAACTTAAGGAGTTAAGGTTGTCATAGATACGTCTCAGTTTGTCAAAGATATATCTACGTAACCACATGGGTTACGTAGACGTATCTGTATCTTAGGATAATATTATTATCCTATATAGTTATGAAGTGTATCTTACACTTACTGTTTTGATTTAATAATATGATTTATGTAAAAATTCACTTTTGGAAATTTGAATTATTTTTTTTTTAAACTTAAATTTCGGCCGTTCAAACAATAATTGCACAGGAAATTTTGTTCACACCACCATACAGATACACGATGCCACACAGAATGTATTTCAAAAAAAATAATATGAAATCCTCTACCAAACATTTTACGACCCCAATAATTTTATTGTTCAAACTAGCTTCTGAATGCACCAAGTAATAATTAACAATGGGATTCATTCTTTCAACTATTGTTCTTGTTAATGGAATATTGCAGAGGGTATACCCAATACTTTTAATCAAGTCTGTATATATTACTAACTGGGTGCAAAAACATATATAACATACCTTAGTTTTGGAGAATTCCACGTTCAATTTAAGAGGCGCTTTCATATGAAGCCCGTGTAGAGCCCGCTCTGCGTCTCTGTGACGTTAGAATTTTACAATGTATAAAGTTATGTTTACACCAGGATATATATCTTTTTGATTTCATCAGTAGCAAAATAAGGACCTTTATATTTTCTTCATTTCCATCCGTCTATCACTGCCTCACAATTTTTACAATTTACTAATTATTGGTATGGAATTATACAAGTATATACAATACTTTATTTTAATATTATGCAAAATATTTGCGAAAATGTTTTAATTTATCTTATATTCCCCCTCAATACATACACTTTTTTGCATAAAAAGCAGGCGGTTTTGATTTTGTCATATTATTAACAAAATATTATTTATTAAGAGGTTGTATTAATTGTAATTGTTACTGGCAGGTATAGTGTATTCTGGCACATAAAAACGAACGTTCTAAATTTGAACTTTATTCTTTTTGAATGAAAATTCTCTCACTGACAAAAACGTATTTTTTGGCGGTAAATGAAATGCAACTCTTATTAAGTTTTTTTTTCATTTCTTACGTTTTTTATTGACTGAAGTAGGTGAAAACGATATCTCAATAATAAATAACAATATCCTCACCATATCGCCATATAAAATGCATCAAATAATAATAAAATAACTCTGATATTGTTTATTCCTATAAGTGCCCTTTCTTTTGCAAGAGTTTAGTATGCAAAAAAAACTTTTTCACACATAATTTTTACTTTAATTTTGTTTCATGAATCGCAATAAAAATACGGGATGCAATAAAATAAGTTGCGTGTACATTGATAATATTCATGTTTCTACGTAACTATTGACACATTAACGGCTTTACAACCAAATTGTCGAATTCATTAAATTAATAATAGCACTGGAATAGCTATAAGCACAGTGCAAGAAACATTAAATTTCTCTAAAAACATTCACAGCAACATAAGTAATAGAGATAAGAACTCTTCGGTTACTATCTTTTAATATCAGGGCATTATTTTTATTTTCAAGGGTTGTATAAATTCAGCCATTTATCAGCGAACTATGGAAAAGTACGAGTGAAATGAACACCCATAATTAACTGAAACTACGTGACGTAGTACTATTTCTAATTTATTTAAATTCTTTACCACAACCTAGGTTTCTTTGTATGACAACCTCTTCAGGTGCGCAATTAGCAAAGATATCTTTGCTAGTTAATTAAATATTAATAAAAATTAATTCTCAAATAGAAATGAAAAATTTCCGGCCAAGTACTCATTAATATCAAGACTAAATGGTTTCCTCAAATCAAGTGTCAAACAATATTTACAGTGTAATACAGAATTAAACGGACATGACATATAAAAAGATACCAATGTAAAAAATGGTACCAATGTAAAAGTTTCCGTCCAAGTACTCATTAATATCAAGACTAAATGGCTTCCTCAAATCAAGTGTCAAACAATATTTACAGTGTAATACAAAAATAAACGCACATGACATATAAAAAGATACCAATGTAAAAAATGGTACCAGTGTAAAAATTTCCGTCCAAGTACTCATTAATATCAAGACAAAATGGCTTCATCAAATCAAGTGTCAAACAATATTTACAGTATAATACAGAATTAAACGCACATGACATATAAAAAGATACCAATGTAAAAAGTGATGTATTTAAAAGTTGGTACCAGTGTAAAAGTTTCCGGCCAAGTACTCATTAATATCAAGACTAAATGGCTTCCTCAAATCAAGTGTCAAACAATATTTACAGTGTAATACAGAATTAAACGCACATGACATATAAAAAGATACCAATGTAAAAAATGGTACCAGTGTAAAAGTTTCCGTCCAAGTACTCATTAATATCAAGACTAAATGGCTTCCTCAAATCAAGTGTCAAACAATATTTACAGTGTAATACAAAAATAAATGCACATGACATATAAAAAGATACCAATGTAAAAAATGGTACCAGTGTAAAAGTTTCCGTCCAAGTACTCATTAGTATCAAGACTAAATGGCTTCCTCAAATCAAGTGTCAAACAATATTTACAGTATAATACAGAATTAAACGCACATGACATATAAAAAGATACCAATGTAAAAAGTGATGTATTTAAAAGTTGGTACCAGTGTAAAAGGTTCCGGTCAAGTACTCATTAATATCAAGACTAAATGGCTTCCTCAAATCAAGTGTCAAACAATATTTACAGTGTAATACAGAATTAAACGCACATGACATATAAAAAGATACCAATGTAAAAAGTGGTAACAGTGTAAAAGTTTCCGGCCAAGTACTCATTAATATCGAGAATAAATGGCTTCCTCAAATCAAGTGTCAAACAATATTTACAGTGTAATACAGAATTAAACGCACATGACATATAAAAAGATACCAATGTAAAAAGTGGTACCAGTGTAAAAGTTTCCGGCCAAGTACTCATTAATATCAAGACTAAATGGCTTCCTCAAATCAAGTGTCAAACAATATTTACAGTGTAATACAGAATTGAACGCACATGACATAAAAAGATACCAATGTAAAAAGTGGTACCAATGTAAAAGTTTCCGGCCAAGTACTCATTAATATCGAGACTAAATGGCTTCCTCAAATCAAGTGTCAAACAATATTTACAGTGTAATACAGAATTAAACGCACATGACATATAAAAAGATACCAATGTAAAAAATGGTACCAGTGTAAAAGTTTCCGGCCAAGTACTCATTAATATCAAGACTAAATGGCTTCCTCAAATCAAGTGTCAAACAATATTTACAGTGTAATACAGAATTAAACGCACATGACATATAAAAAGATACCAATGTAAAAAATGGTACCAGTGTAAAAGTTTCCGTCCAAGTACTCATTAATATCAAGACTAAATGGCTTCCTCAAATCAAGTGTCAAACAATATTTACAGTGTAATACAAAAATAAACGCACATGACATATAAAAAGATACCAATGTAAAAAATGGTACCAGTGTAAAAGTTTCTGTCCAAGTACTCATTAGTATCAAGACTAAATGGCTTCCTCAAATCAAGTGTCAAACAATATTTACAGTATAATACAGAATTAAACGCACATGACATATAAAAAGATACCAATGTAAAAAGTGATGTATTTAAAAGTTGGTACCAGTGTAAAAGGTTCCGGCCAAGTACTCATTAATATCAAGACTAAATGGCTTCCTCAAATCAAGTGTCAAACAATATTTACAGTGTAATACAGAATTAAACGCACATGACATATAAAAAGATACCAATGTAAAAAGTGGTAACAGTGTAAAAGTTTCCGGCCAAGTACTCATTAATATCGAGAATAAATGGCTTCCTCAAATCAAGTGTCAAACAATATTTACAGTGTAATACAGAATTAAACGCACATGACATATAAAAAGATACCAATGTAAAAAGTGGTACCAGTGTAAAAGTTTCCGGCCAAGTACTCATTAATATCAAGACTAAATGGCTTCCTCAAATCAAGTGTCAAACAATATTTACAGTGTAATACAGAATTGAACGCACATGACATAAAAAGATACCAATGTAAAAAGTGGTACCAATGTAAAAGTTTCCGGCCAAGTACTCATTAATATCGAGACTAAATGGCTTCCTCAAATCAAGTGTCAAACAATATTTACAGTGTAATACAGAATTAAACGCACATGACATATAAAAAGATACCAATGTAAAAAATGGTACCAGTGTAAAAGTTTCCGGCCAAGTACTCATTAATATCAAGACTAAATGGCTTCCTCAAATCAAGTGTCAAACAATATTTACAGTGTAATACAGAATTAAACGCACATGACATATAAAAAGATACCAATGTAAAAAATGGTACCAGTGTAAAAGTTTCCGTCCAAGTACTCATTAATATCAAGACTAAATGGCTTCCTCAAATCAAGTGTCAAACAATATTTACAGTGTAATACAAAAATAAACGCACATGACATATAAAAAGATACCAATGTAAAAAATGGTACCAGTGTAAAAGTTTCCGTCCAAGTACTCATTAGTATCAAGACTAAATGGCTTCCTCAAATCAAGTGTCAAACAATATTTACAGTATAATACAGAATTAAACGCACATGACATATAAAAAGATACCAATGTAAAAAGTGATGTATTTAAAAGTTGGTACCAGTGTAAAAGGTTCCGGCCAAGTACTCATTAATATCAAGACTAAATGGCTTCCTCAAATCAAGTGTCAAACAATATTTACAGTGTAATACAGAATTAAACGCACATGACATATAAAAAGATACCAATGTAAAAAGTGGTAACAGTGTAAAAGTTTCCGGCCAAGTACTCATTAATATCGAGAATAAATGGCTTCCTCAAATCAAGTGTCAAACAATATTTACAGTGTAATACAGAATTAAACGCACATGACATATAAAAAGATACCAATGTAAAAAGTGGTACCAGTGTAAAAGTTTCCGGCCAAGTACTCATTAATATCAAGACTAAATGACTTCCTCAAATCAAGTGTCAAACAATATTTACAGTGTAATACAGAATTGAACGCACATGACATAAAAAGATACCAATGTAAAAAGTGGTACCAATGTAAAAGTTTCCGGCCAAGTACTCATTAATATCGAGACTAAATGGCTTCCTCAAATCAAGTGTCAAACAATATTTACAGTGTAATACAGAATTAAACGCACATGACATATAAAAAGATACCAATGTAAAAAATGGTACCAGTGTAAAAGTTTCCGGCCAAGTACTCATTAATATCAAGACTAAATGGCTTCCTCAAATCTAGTGTCAAACAATATTTACGGTGTAATACAGAATTAAACGCACATATGACATATAAAAAGATACCAATGTAAAAAATGGTACTAGTGTAAAAGTTTCCGGCCAAGTACTCATTAATATCAAGACTAAATGGCTTCCTCAAATCTAGTGTCAAACAATATTTACAGTGTAATACAGAATTAAACGCACATGACATAAAAAGACACCAATGTAAAAAATTGGTACCAGTGTAAAAGTTTCCGTCCAAGTACTCATTAATATCAAGACTAAATGGCTTCCTCAAATCAAGTGTCAAACAATATTTACAGTATAATACAGAATTAAACGCACATGACATATAAAAAGATACCAATGTAAAAAGTGGTACCAGTGTAAAAGTTTCCGGCCAAGTACTCATTAATATCAAGACTAAATGGCTTCCTCAAATCTAGTGTCAAACAATATTTACAGTGTAATACAGAATTAAACGCACATGACATATAAAAAGATAACAATGTAAAAAATGGTACCAGTGTAAAAGTTTCCGGCCAAGTACTCATTAATATCAAGACTAAATGGCTTCCTCGAATCAAGTGTCAAACAATATTTACAGTGTAATACAGAATTAAACGCACATGACATATAAAAAGATACCAATGTAAAAAGTGGTACCAGTGTAAAAGTTTCCGGCCAAGTACTCATTAATATCAAGACTAAATGGCTTCCTCAAATCTAGTGTCAAACAATATTTACAGTGTAATACAGAATTAAACGCACATGACATATAAAAAGATACCAATGTAAAAAGTGATTATTTTACAGGACAATATCGGAAGATATTTCTAAAAAATTATCACTTGTTCTTTAATTAATTGTATTAAATATTTTTGCTGGCAATATGTAAGCTATGAAGACTTCACACGGAAAAATGACTACTGTAGTCAAGTGTTTATTTATTTTCCTTATAACCAAGGGACAGAACTGATTTCATTTTGCAGGGTCTTTATACATTATGATGTCAATAATTACAGATACTTATTTAAGTACAGTGGATTTCGGTTATAAGGACTACTAATGGATCTTTAAAATATGCTACATCCATGTGAAGCTATATCCATGTGTCGTAATATGAGGCTATAGGAATCTGTGATACAAAATAATATACATAGAGCACTCTTTGCCCTAATTAAACTACTTACAACCAAAAAACAAAACAAAAGATAACAGCAGTCAACAAACAAGGTGCTAACATTTGTTGACCATATATGTTATATAAATAAAAAATAAAGTTTGGATTTGATTGATTACAAAAGGTCCCTAGTCTGCATATGATTTCTAGGAATCAATTACAAAAAACTTCCTAAAAGCAGTATGCTCTCTTAACCAAATCGGTGATATATAAAAAGTTGCTATATGGGAGCAAATTTCCTTATAATTTTTTTTTAATAAACAGATGTTAAGGAAAGTCTTTATAACCAAAATCCACTGTATTACTTTATTTCTTAACTGTACACATTTTATTTCTGCATAAAATTTCAAAAAACATCACAATAACATGTCATTCAGGTTAATTTCAAACAGAATAATAAAACGCAAAGGAGACCAGCGAAAAGTGGTCCTGGTGTTAACAGAAATAGACAATCATTTTTGAAAAAGCTAATATTTTTAAAATATAAAAACGCAAACAATTGGGTATTTGACTAATTTTTTTTTTATTTCATTAATCGTAATTTCAAGGTACAAGCTGACGAAGAGTGAACAAATTTTTTAATAATCTTAAAAATGGACCGAGTTATAAAAGTTTAAATTTAACCTTTAGAGAAGGACAGCAATACTGTGTTGTGTTGTCATGTTTAATATTGCACATTATATTCTGCGAGAGGAAAAGAGACAGGGATATACCCAACTCTATCCGTATCTTCAAATTTAGAAGCCTACAACTGGCTTATTTTTCAATCAATTTTTGAATTTCTTTTAAAGATTAGTTTTTAATTAACTTATATTTCATAATACTGTACGAAAAATACTACCGTAACCAACTACCGTATTCAGCATTTGACAATCAGAACAGAGCAAAAAATAAAATACTATTTGTAAACGTAAATGTAAACTAAACAAGTTGTCTTCGTAAATGCTCATATATTATCTATATATCAAAAAATAATAACAAGTAATAAAAATAAAATAAAATCAAGTATATTTAGTAATAGCTTTTTAGAAACAAATAGAAATACTAACAAATACCGATTGTTTTTTTTAATATGTAACCATTGTCTAAATTATTTATAAATAAATTGTTAACTGACATTGACATTTGTTCTGTGTTGTCAAAATGAATGTCTATTTTACTCTTCCAATTTTACATGGCTATTTTTACCGAACGTGCCAAGCATGAGAGTTTCATGTATTGATATATTACACTGTGTATGGAGGATACAACAGGGCACAATTTGCATTTTGTGCTATCTTCTTCACAAACAATAAAAACATAACCTAATTTTCATAAGAAAAAATACAACATTTCTCATTTATCTGATTGACAGTTTAGATAAAACTTTTACGGAGTTAATTTTTTTTATTTTCTCTATATAACAGTTATCTTTTAACATCAGGCCCAACACTATATAAACTTGTGCCGGTCTCCTTTTGTCATACACATTCATGTCTTCTAAATATATTGCTATCTAACAGATAGATGGCGTTACGATAGTGTCATATATAAGTGAAACAAAGTGCCTCAAAGTTTCATTTTTCACTATAAAAAATTTCACTCAAAAAACAAACATATTAACACCTGTAGCCCAGTATCGAAATCAAGTATACATAAATTTATACCCGCTATATTATATATTACCTAACCAATGAAACGCATATGTATATAAATAAAAACCTACCTAGTGTCGACAAAGGTGACCATCGCATACCGCTTCTGCGGTTCCGTGTTGAGGAAGGTCTTCTTCAATTGGCCATAGGGTTTAAAAATGTTCTCTACACCACCTTCGTCAAGTTTCTGAGGTATATTTGTCACATACAGTCTGTCATATTGCAGCAAATCAGAAGTGTTCCTGCAGGTAAAGAAATTTATAATTGTATTATAGCAAACTATGCGCTTTTGCATATTCTTGTGCGTTATCGCATTGATATATTTAGTCATTTACTAATTCTTAAAGCAAGAGCATAGAATTAGCACAATCAACGCCCTGCTTTAATTTTTAAATGGTAGATGCAAACTGACTCGCTTGTAGTGTCATTTTTATTTCTTATAACCGTAATTTCAATTTAAGTTGCTTATATCCTTGCACGATTATTACGCAAGTTTCGTAATATGACATTCTACGACAGATTAATATTAAAAATCAAAAAATCCTAACTTTTTAAATTATATACAAATTTGAAATTTGAAACAGAATAGGCTAGTTTCCACTAAAAATATATTGGATGAATTGTAGTTTCTAATGATTACTCATGACATGGAGATTCAAAAAATCAAATTATTTATTTTTAAAAGTTAGGATTATTTTTATTTTTAGGAAAACAAATTCGGCAAAAGTACGAATTCAGTCACGTGATATTGAAAACCGATCAGAAACGTCACACCCCATGAAACATGCTTATTAACATTTTCATTGTTTTTTGCTTTCTTCTTTTATTGTGAAAGTAAGTCATTAACCTCTAAGACTCAGATTTTATTTGAAGTTGAAGTTTCAATAAAAAAAATAACCAAACTTAAATTAAAAATAGGATTTAATAACTTTTAAATTTAAAAGAGGATATAATAACTTTTAAATTAAAAATAGGATGTAATAACTTTTAAATTAAAAATAGAATATAATAACTTTTAAATTAAAAATAGGATGTAATAACTTTTAAATTAAAAATAGGATATAATAACTTTTAAATTAAAAATAGGATATAATAACTTTTAAATTAGAAATAGGATATAACAACTTTTAAATTAAAAATAGGATATAATAACTTTTAAATTAGAAATAGGATATAATAATTTTTAAATTAAAAATAGGATATAATAACTTTTAAATTGGAAATAGGATGTAATAACTTTTAAATTAAAAATAGGATATAATAACTTTTAAATTAGAAAAGGATGTAATAACTTTTAAATTAAAAATAGGATATAATAACTTTTAAATTAGAAACAGGATGTAATAACTTTTAAATTAGAAACAGGATGTAATAACTTTTAAATTAGAAAAGGATGTAATAACTTTTAAATTAAAAATAGGATATAATAACTTTTAAATTAGAAACAGGATGTAATAACTTTTAAATTAGAAACAGGATGTAATAACTTTTAAATTAGAAAAGGATGTAATAACTTTTAAATTAAAAATAGGATATAATAACTTTTAAATTAGAAACAGGATGTAATAACTTTTAAATTAGAAACAGGATGTAATAATTTTTAAATTAGAAACAGGATGTAATAACTTTTAAATTAAAAATAGGATATAATAACTTTTAAATTAGAAACAGGATGTAATAACTTTTAAATTAGAAACAGGATGTAATAACTTTTAAATTAGAAAAGGATGTAATAACTTTTAAATTAGAAACAGGATGTAATAACTTTTAAATTAGAAAAGGATGTAATAACTTTTAAATTAAAAATAGGATATAATAAGTTTTATAGCGATAAAGCTACAGGTATTTTCGATATTACAAAATATTTATGCATTACTTTATAATAAATATATTTTTATAATATTTTAATGTATATAATATCTATATAACTGCGCCTGCCACTTCGTTCATGTGCCATTTAGAATATAAAGTTATTAGGGATTTTTTGTGTTTTTCAAAACTCGGTCAGCTAAAAGTTTACTAAAAATGCTAATAGAGAATATTGGCAGTACCATATAATGATTTATCTATAAGTATATAGTCGATTTTTTTCAAATCTCTTATATCCAGATAAAAAGTATCATATATGTTGCTCGGGGGTATAAACTATTACCGTAAAAATAAATTAACAGACAGACAAACCATAATTCTGGAAGCAAGCTCTCTAAACTTTGATATCATTCTGTACGCTAAATTACAGATAAATGACAGATTTCATTCTGTTACAGGTTTATTATATGTATAGATATGAAAGTAATCAATTAGTACGAGTACCTACCTATAGATGTATGATAAATTAAAAGATTATTAACTCAATTTATATGTCCGTGGCAAACTTCGTAATCAATATATCGACTAATTTAATTAGGCTAGAACTTTGAAATTGCGCACACGCGTATATGTTAGGTGACAATGTAACATAGTCTAATATCGTTCTAAATATAATATGGTAGATGTCTCAGATGACGGATTACCTTTTTCTTCACAACCCCCTTGGTATCTGTATCAAATGCAAGTGTTTCGAGAGTAAATTACGATAAACCGATTGAAATTTTTATTAAATTGTTGTATCTGACATAAAATCTGAATTGCAATTTCGTTATGCATTACGAGAAAAAGTATGTGCGCTAATAGGAGCTTTTACTTCTATTGAAATATCTTTTGCAGATTAACTTTCGTAAACTATGGAAGAATAAAAAATTCACATTATTTTCAAATACGAGTTTCGCCATAGAACTAAAGCAGCTTAACCGTTTTAGTATCATGGTTTTTTACTCATATATACTTAAAAATGCCAAAGAAATATTTTGTTTTTGATGTCATTTACCCTTGTCTCGAAAAAAAAACTGTATCTCTTCCAAAAATTATCCAATTTTAATAATTTTTTCTGTGTTTTCTTAATAAAAACTTGTACAAGGATAATATGATACAAAGAAAATTATGGAAATGAAATCAAGGTCACATCGTATTTTCACAGTCCAGTACATCCTCCATATCCGGCAAAATAATTGTTATCATCACTATTATCACTATCACTCAAAATTTGCATTACGCCAAATTGTGAGCGCACTACAATGTCACTTCCACTATCACTTTCTCCACAACTTGAAAAATGATCATTTTCACTCGAATTATTTTCGTATTCCGACATTATGGGTTAAAAATTTTCTTTTAATGGATCCTTTTTATATTGTAATTACTGATAATATTATAATTTGCACTTTATATGACACGTAGAAAAAAAAAGTTAGCAATGCGTGTGAGCGACCTCCCCTACCGCGTGCGCTAAACAACGAATTAAACGGCAAATTTAGTTAGTACGCGCACGAGCACGATGGCGCTCGTCGGCACTCAAACGTTTATACAGCTCAATATATAAATAAATTGTTTAACAAGTGCTTGGCTAATGAGCAAACAGTATTTCGATAGTTTGAAAAATTCCAATCTGACGAATGTGCTGTTCAAAATGTACTAAGTGGCGGACCTAAGAGCAAGATATGATAAACCGAAAGCCGCAGTTAAAATGTTACTATAATGAAAACATTAAAATATTTAAAACTGGTCGGTAATTTTTGGAAGTTGGGTAGATGGAGGAACTACAAGTGGGCTCTACGGTGATTTTTAAGTATCAGTGACATAGGTGATAGTGACTTGAAAACATCGGTGACAAGATAACAGACTAATTTTTATGAGTATGTAAACATTTGACCCGTATACACATTAAGTTTGTTACAAATCTTCACCTATGCAGTACTTGAATATTTTTTATAGTAAACACATTACTATATTGCAAGTTCGTGCATACAAATGTATGATATTATTATACATAGTTAAGTTTATATTTACATATACCTCCTGTATATAAATTACCCGGAATAGTTAAAAACACACAAATTTAAGTTTATCCATCAAAATTCATTTTGTCAGCTTCAAAGTAATCTTCATTATTTGAAATACAATTGTGCTAACGCCGGACCCACTCTTCCATGCACTACTTATAGGCCAGAAGTGGTATGGCCTTTAATTTCCGCTACACATTCTGTTTCAGTGTTTACAATAGAGTCTTCAATGGATCAATTGACGTCTTCAATCGATTCAATCATTCATTTGATTCAATCATTTATTTGATTCAATTGATTCAATCATTCATTTGATTCAATCGATTCAATCATTCATTTGATTCAATCATTCATTTGATTCAATCATTCATTTGATTCAATCGATTCAATCATTCATTTGATTCAATCGATTCAATCATTCATTTGATTCAATCGATTCAATCATTCATTTGATTCAATCGATTCAATCATTCATTTGATTCAATCGATTCAATCATTCATTTGATTCAATCGATTCAATCATTCATTTGATTCAATCGATTCAATCGTTCATATGATTCAATCTATTCAATCATTCGTTTGATTCAATCAATTCAATCATTCATTTGATTCAATCATTCATTTGATTCAATAGATTAGTCAATGTCTTTAATTGATGCTCTTTTTGCAAGTAATTTGAAGCCATATGAGTGGTAGAAAAATCTCTTTCGGAACCAGTCTTGCAAAACATTGGTTAAAATTCCATGGACGGTCATTTTATCAATGTTGAACTCTCAAGTCAACCCACTAATGCTGAAATGATGAATTAATAATAAGAATTATAATTTTCAAGTACTAATTGTTGATTTTTTTGTTATCATCAGTGATAGACGTTGACGGCCATCTGGAACGAGGCAAATCCTTAACTACTTCACACCCTTCGAATATAGAGTAATCCAGAAGGCGCATACACAGATATCTCTTGGTGGCCGTCTGAAGCCAAAAATCGTCTCCCCCTCCACTGTGTTCTTTCTACTACCGCCCCACTCTACGCACATAGTGTTACCAGCAGAACAAATTTACCCACGAACTCTGGGAAATCAGAGCATATAAATATATCTGCTTGCGTCAGTGCAATACACATTTGCATCAATTTATGTGGTGCATTGTTTGGCTTATATTAAGTATTATTATGGCCCCCATGTTAAACTTCTAAAATTTCCGACCACAACCAATAGACGAATAATTTAACAAAGCAATAGCCGAGCTGTGTCTTAAATTGCACAGACAGCTGCGTTTTAATACTACGCATTTTACGCATAGTTGTTTTGAACACACCGTCGTGCGCATTCCCGCCTTCTGGAGTACTCATTATTCTATGTTCACACCCCTCTTTGAATGATTTATACTACTCATATACCTTTTCAACATAGTCGAGTCACCGTAGACCTTTTTTTAACTATTCGGCAATATTTAAGGCAACTCTTCGTTCAACTTATTTATCCATAATAAAATTCAAAATAGGTCTAACTCAAAGTTACTTTGAGGTCAACCTACTACGACAGCTGCTGTAAACACACTGGTTGACAAATCACACTCAAGTTTGACTTGGTAATTAAGGTTCTAGCAAATTAACAAAAAGAAAACAAATTTTATAGATTATTTTGAAGCGGTTCATTTTTTTAACGATTCCGGGTAGTTTTTATACCGAATATATTAAACATAAAATTTTAGTTACACTATTGATGTAATCAAATTTCAGACGAGTATGTTAGTCTGAAACATTGGACCCAATTTATTTAAAGTGAATATATTCATATATACACTATCAAAACGAAATACACAGAGCTTATGCCGAAGTATTAATTTTGAAAACATTAGTAACGTTAAAAAGATACTTTAATTATGAAAATTACGTACACAGATAAACCAACTGTTTATATTAGTTACACAACTAAAAAATTACACTTACTTAAATTTTACTATAATATTATTTCAAAATAGTAGCTTTAAACGATTTTTATGGCAATACTCGCTTAGTACAAATGAATCCCAAAGAGTCTTGAAGTCTTACAAGAGTATGCACAGCCGATTTACACTAAATATTCATTTTATACTAATCACGGATATAGAATTATTTGAAACAATAATAAATGCGAGAGAAATCATTTGAAAACCAATCCACACAGCTCAGGACTAAGCCAACTTAAATTCGTAACGAATATTTACACTAAAATACCTTGTGAATGGTAAGATTTATTTGAATTCATAATAAAAGTGGGAGAAAACATTTGACATCCAATCCATCTGGCTCTTGCCTGCTTCAAAATTTACGCTATGCCTTTGTTTGAAATACAAGATGTTGTTTGAAATACGAGGTGTTTGTTTGAAATACAAGGTGCTTGTTTGAAATACAAGGTGTTTGTTTAAAATACAGGACGTTTTTTGAAATACAAGGTGGTTGTTTGAAATAAGAGGAATTTATAAACTGTTATGAGCTATAATCACAGCACACTGGCGGAAAACATAAATCTGATTACAGTGACAAAGTCACTTCTTATTTCGATCCCTGTCACAGTGACACAAAAATAACAGTGTCAAAATCACTGTCAGTGACTAAGCGACTCACCTCTAGGAGAAACTCTTTCTAGGCTTACTTTTCTTTGCTGTCACAACATATAGGCAATCTGTTTTTATATAGGATTGTTACATAGGTGTGATGGAAAATGGATCCTTTTTGATATATAAATCCCCCAAAATTTGATTGCAAGTTACAAATATGCACAAAAGAACAGTGGAAAGACGCTGCTAAAAAGGGCAACCATCTTCCGTTCACTTCGGAAGACCTCCTAGAAATCTGAATGTTCTATTGTTAAGGGAAATATACCAAAATAATGCTAACATGCTGCTAAAAAGGGGTAATCATGTTGGGAGATCTTGCTGAATCTCTGGGAAATCTCTTCCGAAGATCTCAGAAATCTGGATCTTCTATTATTAATGCAAATCTTATAATAATTTACATGCGTGATGCACAAAAAATAGGGATATGATGCCGGTAAAAAGCTAACCATCTTGGAACATCTCATTGAATCTCATAGAAATCTGAATCTTCTATTGTTCATGTAAATCTTATTGTAAGTTACATACAATATGCACCAACGAATAATGGTAAGACGCCACTATAAAAGATAACCATCTTGATAGATGCCCTAGAATCTCTGGATAATAACCTCGGAAGATCTCATAGAAATCTGAATCTTCCATTGTTAATGTAAATCTTATTGTAAGTTACATACAATATGCACCGAAGAATAATGATAAGACGCCACTATAAAAGATAACCATCTTGGTAGATGCCCTAGAATCTCTGGATAATAAGCTCGGAAGATCTCATAGAAATCTGAATCTTCTATTGTTAATGTAAACCTTATTGTAAGTTACATACAATATGCACCAAAGAATAATGATAAGACGCCACTATAAAAGATAACCATCTTGGTAGATGCCCTAGAATCTCTGGATAATAACCTCGGAAGATCTCATAGAAATCTGAATCTTCTATTGTTAATGTAAATCTTATTGTAAGTTACATACAATATGCACCAAAGAATAATGATAAGACGCCACTATAAAAGATAACCATCTTGGTAGATGCCCTAGAATCTCTGGATAATAACCTCGGAAGATCTCATAGAAATCTGAATCTTCTATTGTTAATGTAAATCTTATTGTAAATTACATACAATATGCACCAAAGAATAATGATAAGACGCCACTATAAAAGATAACCATCTTGGTAGATGCCCTAGAATCTCTGGATAATAACCTCGGAAGATCTCATAGAAATCTGAATCTTCTATTGTTAATGTAAATCTTATTGTAAGTTACATACAATATGCACCAAAGAATAATGATAAGACGCCACTATAAAAGATAACCATCTTGGTAGATGCCCTAGAATCTCTGGATAATAACCTCGGAAGATCTCATAGAAATCTGAATCTTCTATTGTTAATGTAAATCTTATTGTAAATTATATACAATATGCACCAAAGAATAATGATAAGACGCCACTATAAAAGATAACCATCTAGGTAGATGCCCTAGAATCTCTGGATAATAACCTCGGAAGATCTCATAGAAATCTGAATCTTCTATTGTTAATGTAAATCTTATTGTAAGTTACATACAATATGCACCAAAGAATAATGATAAGACGCCACTATAAAAGATAACCATCTTGGTAGATGCCCTAGAATCTCTGGATAATAACCTAAGAAAATCTCATAGAAATCTGAATCTTCTATTGTTAATGCAAATCTTATTGAAAGTTACATGGGGCATGCATAAAAGAATACTGATAAGATGCCACTATAAAAGGTAACCATTTTGGAAGATCTGACATAATCTCGGAGTAACCACCTTGGAAGGACTCATAGAAATACTAATATAAAATATATAACAGTTATCTGCTACGACATTTTTGAAGCTAATTGCAATACTTTTGATTTTTTTCACATCTCTAATCTTTCAGGTAGTTTCATCAACTAAAGTATTTGCGGTGTTTACAAACTTTATTCATAATATTTCTTGGCAAAAGCTACAAGTGACCAGAGAGCTACACAGAGGAAAAAAATTGTAATAAAATTTAATAACAGTCATCTATATCATCTATGGCTCGAGTTGGTTTTTTGTTTTTATATATAAGAAGTAAACTCGAAAGCTACTGGACCGATTCCAAAAATTCTTTGACGCAGCCGTGAATAGAAGAAAAACATTCATAAAAAATCTAGAAAAAAAGTTTAGCTGTTCGAAGATAACAATAGAAACCTTTAATAAAAAACAATCGGGACCAGAGAATAAGTTAATGTTTGCCCTTAATACACAAAAGATAATTTATCTAAAGCTTTAAAAAATGAGCATCCAAACTTAAAGTTCGACAACAACACTCAAAAATATTCATATGGAAATTTTAAAACGATCAAATAAGGCATTCGATTTTCTTATTTTTTGGATCGTGTATCAATTGAAAGAGCAGGATCTGAGGATTCCAATAGTATTTATTTTTTAATTTTATATAAGATAGTTTAAGAAATATTGCTAAAAATATTTCTGAGAAATCGTTTGAGGTCGACACTTGTACTTTAGCATAATGATGTATGAATAATAAATATGAGTATATTAATTCTTTTATACAGTAAGAGTTAACACTAGAAACATTTATTTGCACATTTTTAAAAGGGAAAATATAGAACTCAAAAATTTCTTGTTTATTTCATGTGTTGTGTGGAATGACAATTGTAAACCTCATAGTTTTTAAGGTGTTTAAAATTTTATTATGTCCGTTAAAGACATACTAGGCAGTTGTTTAATGAAATAGTATTGATATTAGCAATAAAGGTAAATGTTTAGATATAGATATGCCTAAGTCTGCACGAAACCCTCGCAGTGCGAGTTCTACTCGTATTTAACATTATTTTCCACAATTAGCTCGCGCACTGGTTTTACATAACTCGGTACTGGAGATTTTGATCTTTTGTTCCATTCATGGTCTTAGAATATAATCTTGGAATATTTGGACGGCTGAAGGGTTATACAAAATGCATTGTTTAATTATGTTAGTTTTGGGATTCTACCAATATACAATTAAGATTCAACCAGTCGCATAATGAATAGTGAAGAAATAGTCTAAGATTAATTCATGACGGCTAGAGGCTAAAATCCCAATTATGTTGTATAATTGCAGTTAAACATTAAGGGGCATATTCCGAATCGTCTCGTGATGATTAGTAGCTCAGGAAATGAAAGAGCATAGAAAATATTTTTCTCTCGTATCGGATTATCATTTTTATTTGAGTGTTTTGTCATGATGCTATAATGATTAACAATCAAAAAGAAAAATTTAAAATTGGTTACTCATTCGAGTGAGAAAGGAAAAACATGGTGGTATAAATTTCAAATAATAAATCAGATTCATACAATTATTCCCCTACTGGGTATTTTTTTCAATGTAAAAACAAAAATGATATTGTGGCAAAAGTCTTTACCCTCCATTGAGTGATTGAGGCGTGAAAGCAAGTACGAACGAACTCACTTTAGACTTTTTAATATTATATTAGTATTTACGTTAGTGTAGAAAACGTTGGATATATATTTTTATTTAGATTACTGAAAAAAAATTATTGCTTATTACAAAATACAGAGAATTATAACCTTTTAAAAATCAGCATTAAAAATTAAAGTTCGACAACAAGGTGGGTTTGAAAAAAACTATACATTCACAAAAGTAATTATTGCGATACCACCTTTATAACCTGGATTTATCGACAGTGCTTTTACATTTCCGCTTTCATGTTAATCAATTATTTTACCTCTTGATGATTTAACAAAGTTTCAAATTTTAAAGTATTCCCAATGTTATTATGCTATTATTGAAATACAATAATTTTCTTATGTCCAACAGTCATTGGACGTAATAGCAAAATTTCTAAAGCTTCACTACATACTGGGTTGCATAAGAATACTACCAGTGAACAAACTGAACAGATCTTTCGTCTCACGAAGACGATCCACCAATAAGATGTTCACGCATGTCAAATGTGAAGGGAAGTATTTTATTCTATCACGTAAAATATGATTGGTGCTGCAATACAATAATTTTCTTATGTGGATCACTCATTGGAAGTAATACCAAAATTTCTAAAGCTTTACTATGTACTAGATAGCACAAGAATACTACCAGTGAACAAACTGAACAGATCTTTCGTCTCACGAAGACGATCCACCAATAAGATGTTCACGCATGTCAAATGTGAAGGGAAGTATTTTTTTCTATCACGTAAAATATGATTGGTGCTGCAATACAATAATTTTCTTATGTGGATCACTCATTGGAAGTAATACCAAAATTTCTAAAGTTTTACTATGTACTAGATAGCATAAGAATACTACCAGTGAACAAACTGAACAGATCTTTCGTCTCATGAAGACGATCCACCAATAAGATGTTCACGCATGTCAAATGTGAAGGGAAGTATTTTTTTCTATCACGTAAAATATGATTGGTGCTGCAATACAATAATTTTCTTATGTGGATCACTCATTGGAAGTAATACCAAAATTTCTAAAGCTTTACTATGTACTAGATAGCACAAGAATACTATCAGTGAACAAATTGAACATATCTTTCATCTCAAGAAGATGATCCATCAATAAGATGTTCGTGTATTTCATTCATTTGAAGGAATCATGTTTGATATTGCAATACAATAATTTTCTTTGGTTGATCAGTCATTGGAAGTAAAAGCAAAATTTCTAAAGCTTCACTACATACTGGGTTGCATAAGAATACTACCAGTGAACAAACTGAACAGATCTTTCGTCTCACGAAGACGATCCACCAATAAGATGTTCACGCATGTCAAATGTGAAGGGAAGTATTTTTTTCTATCACGTAAAATATGATTGGTGCTGCAATACAATAATTTTCTTATGTGGATCACTCATTGGAAGTAATACCAAAATTTCTAAAGCTTTACTATGTACTAGATAGCATAAGAATACTACCAGTGAACAAACTGAACAGATCTTTCGTCTCACGAAGACGATCCACCAATAAGATGTTCGCGCATGTCAAATGTGAAGGGAAGTATTTTTTTCTATCACGTAAAATATGATTGGTGCTGCAATACAATAATTTTCTTATGTGGATCACTCATTGGAAGTAATACCAAAATTTCTAAAGCTTTACTATGTACTAGATAGCATAAGAATACTACCAGTGAACAAACTGAACAGATCTTTCGTCTCATGAAGACGATCCACCAATAAGATGTTCACGCATGTCAAATGTGAAGGGAAGTATTTTTTTCTATCACGTAAAATATGATTGGTGCTGCAATACAATAATTTTCTTATGTGGATCACTCATTGGAAGTAATACCAAAATTTCTAAAGCTTTACTATGTACTAGATAGCACAAGAATACTATCAGTGAACAAATTGAACATATCTTTCATCTCAAGAAGATGATCCATCAATAAGATGTTCGTGTATTTCATTCATTTGAAGGAATCATGTTTGATATTGCAATACAATAATTTTCTTTGGTTGATCAGTCATTGGAAGTAAAAGCAAAATTTCTAAAGTTTCACTACATACTGGGTTGCATAAGAATACTACCAGTGAACAAACTGAACAGATCTTTCGTCTCACGAAGACGATCCACCAATAAGATGTTCACGCATGTCAAATGTGAAGGGAAGTATTTTTTTCTATCACGTAAAATATGATTGGTGCTGCAATACAATAATTTTCTTATGTGGATCACTCATTGGAAGTAATACCAAAATTTCTAAAGCTTTACTATGTACTAGATAGCATAAGAATACTACCAGTGAACAAACTGAACAGATCTTTCGTCTCACGAAGACGATCCACCAATAAGATGTTCGCGCATGTCAAATGTGAAGGGAAGTATTTTTTTCTATCACGTAAAATATGATTGGTGCTGCAATACAATAATTTTCTTATGTGGATCACTCATTGGAAGTAATACCAAAATTTCTAAAGCTTTACTATGTACTAGATAGCATAAGAATACTACCAGTGAACAAACTGAACAGATCTTTCGTCTCACGAAGACGATCCACCAATAAGATGTTCACGCATGTCAAATGTGAAGGGAAGTATTTTTTTCTATCACGTAAAATATGATTGGTGCTGCAATACAATAATTTTCTTATGTGGATCACTCATTGGAAGTAATACCAAAATTTCTAAAGTTTTACTATGTACTAGATAGCATAAGAATACTACCAGTGAACAAACTGAACAGATCTTTCGTCTCATGAAGACGATCCACCAATAAGATGTTCACGCATGTCAAATGTGAAGGGAAGTATTTTTTTCTATCACGTAAAATATGATTGGTGCTGCAATACAATAATTTTCTTATGTGGATCACTCATTGGAAGTAATACCAAAATTTCTAAAGCTTTACTATGTACTAGATAGCACAAGAATACTATCAGTGAACAAATTGAACATATCTTTCATCTCAAGAAGATGATCCATCAATAAGATGTTCGTGTATTTCATTCATTTGAAGGAATCATGTTTGATATTGCAATACAATAATTTTCTTTGGTTGATCAGTCATTGGAAGTAAAAGCAAAATTTCTAAAGCTTTACAAAGTATTTGATTCCCTAGAAATACTACCAGTAAACAAACTAAACAGATCTTTCGTCTCACGAAGACGATCCACCAATAAGATGTTCGCGCATGTCAAATGTGAAGGGAAGTATTTTTTTCTATCACGTAAAATATGATTGGTGCTGCAATACAATAATTTTCTTATGTGGATCACTCATTGGAAGTAATACCAAAATTTCTAAAGCTTTACTATGTACTAGATAGCACAAGAATACTATCAGTGAACAAATTGAACATATCTTTCATCTCAAGAAGATGATCCATCAATAAGATGTTCGTGTATTTCATTCATTTGAAGGAATCATGTTTGATATTGCAATACAATAATTTTCTTTGGTTGATCAGTCATTGGAAGTAAAAGCAAAATTTCTAAAGCTTTACAAAGTATTTGATTCCCTAGAAATACTACCAGTAAACAAACTAAACAGATCTTTCGTCTCACGAAGACGATCCACCAAATAAGATGTTCGTGCATGTCATGTGTGTGAAAATATTAATAACTACTAAGAAATAAAAATCAAATGAAGTTTTGATAATATTTTGGAAACAATTATAAATAAAAATCTGTACCGATTAGACATCGCCTATATTAATTAAAAATAAACCGTTCACCGATTTCGACATCCTTCTGCTATTGCCAAAAGTAATATTTTTCGGTCTTTTTCTACTTTAAAGTCTGCAAGTTTAATGTATTATGTATGTTATATCTATGTATAGATTGCTACAGCGAGACATAATATGTACTCTGTTTCGTCTTGTTGGTTCAAAGTGTTCCGTAGAAATAGCAGTCATAAACTATTATGAAAAAACTACAAGATTCTTCACGTATCTCATTGACGATTTAAATAAAACTTTTAAGGAGCTTATTTTTTTAATGTTCACTATTTCGTTTAATTTTCCCGATGTCATTTTAATTCTCGTAACATCTGAGCACAACATTGCACGAACTTATACCGATCTCCTTTATTTGTAATGCTATTTTGCAAGAATTATTATAATTAAAGAAAAGTCCAGAAAGTGAAACTACAGCAAGAGTTAATTTTCATAAAGAAACCTTGAGAGATACAAAAAAGAACTTACGGTAAGACAAGTTAAAAAAAACTCCAAAAAACTCTATATCGCACACTATTTCTCAAACATTTTTGAATCCTACTTTATGACCTAAACAACAAAATATTAAAAAAAATTGTTTATTAAAAATCTTTTTATTAGTATGAGACACCACCAAAAAGATTTTTCAAAATCTAATCCAAATGCTTTATTTAAAATTTGACACTGGTAACAATATTTCAATACAATTAATGTCAAAGATATATACAGCCCAACCCAAGGGGCCCGTTCTTCTCATGATATAGTATTCCATGTCAAGAGTTTCGTTATAATTAAACCGTAAAGATAAAAGAACATCACGTCCATATGTAGACTGCCACATATTTATCAACGACAAAACTATAAATAATAAAAAATGTTTAACTATATATACTATACACTATAGTTCAGAATGAATCTTGTGCAACTTTTAAGGTAGTTGCCATGTGTGAAAATTTTTTATTGAAATTCATTTTTTTTTGTTTTCCAAACTGTTAATATAACGTTTTGACAGTTTCTAAAAAAAAATATTTTTGCGTTTATTAAGTAAAATGGTGAAATACCTACTTTCCTTTAACGTTAATTGTACAGTTTTTGTGATTTTTACCAAAACGAAATGGAAATTTTTTTTTTTTCAAAATTTTGATACAAAATCATTTTACATTGAATTAGTTTTTTAGACAAATCGCTCAGTGTTTTTAAAAAAAAAATTAAATATAGTGAAATTACTACTTATCGTGTAATATAAAATTTTTGAGAATGATTTCAACCAAAAGTTTTTTAAATATTAATTAATAACATTCCTTTACACTGACTTAGTTTTTTAGACAAATCGATCAACACTTTTTTTAATTAAAATGAAAAGTGTGGTGAAATTATACTTTTTTGTATCTGTAATGATTGCAAAATTTCTGAGAACAATTTTCACCAAAACGATAAATAATTTCTTTTTCAAAATATTAATATAGCATCATTTTACATTGACTTAGTTTTTTTGACAAATCACTCATCGGGTTTTTAAATAAAATGAAGTGTGGTGAAATGATTACCTTTTTTTGTATCTGTAATAATTGTAAAATTTCTGAGAACAATTTTCACCAAAACTAAATGATAAATCATTTCTTTTTCAAAATATTAATATAGCATCATTTTACATTGACTTAATTTTTTTGACAAATCACTCATCGGGTTTTTTAAATAAAATGAAGTGTGGTGAAATTATTACCTTTTTTGTATCTGTAATGATTGCAAAATTTCTGAGAACAATTTTCACCAAAACTAAACAATAAATAATTTCTTTTTCAAAATATTAATATAGCATCATTTTACATTGACTTATTTTTTTTTGACAAATCACTAATCGGGTTTTTTAAATAAAATTAAAAGTGTGGTGAAAAAACTACTTTTCCCGTAACGTTAATTGTACAATTTTTGATAGCGATATTTACCAAAACTAAACGGCATATAATTTTTAAATTTTAAACAAGTTAGATATTTATAGCTTGAATAATATATCAAAAATTCAGTGAATTATGTTGACAACGCATTTTACATGGCAACTACCTTAATTCTCATTACACAACTCTACTCACCCATCATACTCTTCCTGCATGGGATCCCAGTTATGGGGCAGGGCCTCATCTCTGTTCCCCCGTGGCATCTTGTGAACTGTTGAATGAAAAAAAAACATTTTAAGAATTAACAAGCTAAGCAGTATCTCTTTAAACAAGACCGTACATTATATCTATTATCCTGTATATAGGGTGTGATGCTCCTTTTCTGATACACACACAACATAAAAGTGCTCTGTCTAGCAGTTATTTTACCTGAACACATTTTGTGTATGTTAAAAGAAACTCAGTTTTGCTAAAATTGCAATCATGGCAGGAATTTCACATTTAGTGACTTCGTGATATGACATTAATTTGTGAATATGTTGCAATGTGGACATCACTATAATTTTTTGGCTAGAATATCACCATATCTAAATATATCACCATAGCAAATCTCTGGTTGTACAAATCTTACTACTGTGATTTTTTAAATGTAAGTTTTCTATTGAAAGCAAAAAAATCAAAATAAAATTTCAAACAATAGCAGAAGCTTAGAATAGGCATAAAACCTCCTCACCGCATACTTGCTGCATGATTAGTCTACTTCCATACCAAATTATATGTTATATAGTGAAATAGTTTTCAAACAAAAAACTATTGATTTTCGCAGAACTAATATTTTTTTTTTAAGTAACTTATCTTAAAATTCTCTAACTAAAAAAAATGTATGGTCAATGGTCACTTGCATATACATAAAATTACGTCTTTTATCAACTGGTAGATATGTTAAAAACTACTTTCTGCGTTGGTGTGCAATGGAACAATTTTAAGCTTCAGAATGTCAATTTTGTTTTAAAGAAACTAGAGATGTAATGACTAGAATTCGCAAACTTATTCAAACCGAGTTGAGGTTAAACCGAGTTAAACCGACTACCATATGACGAACCGAGTTGGCCTGGCTCGTTCGATCGCTTGCTATAGTCGGTCCGAGTATCGCTTGCAAATTCGAACCAAATGCATGTTCGAATCAAACCGAACGTGTTCAGGTCCCGCCGTATAATAGCTCGTTCAAATATATTTTATTGTTTTAGACTACGAGTACATTACTTACTCGTAGGTTTTTACAAATTATTTTTGTTAATTTAGTCAGGTTATGTTTTTTTGTATTTTAAATTACAGTATAGGACCCAAGAAAGAAGTCTGTAGTTTGGGAGACTTTTGAAAAGCCAACAGAATTGTATGTAGAAAACATTCTTCGTCTTGTAATAATTCCGGAAATACGAGCACGATAATGATAAAAAAGAAGCATCCAGATTATCTGGCTACTTAGTCATATTGTGAGTTTTTCAACTTAACGGAGGTTGATAATTCTAATCGATTTTTCTTATTTTGTTTATTCAACCGCTTTTATTCTTCAATAACCCGATTAAATAACTTAAAATGAACAAGTTCTTAAATAATCGAAATCATGACACTGTTCATTATGTTAAATCAAATTGATCAACTCAGTTTACACGAATTTTCAACTCAATTTGACGAATTTTAGAGTTGGCCCATCACTAAAAGAAACTAGCAATTCTTTACATGCTCTTTCAGACTTAAAATAAATCTTAAAATTTTGGAAAACGAAAATTCAAGTTTTAATATTTAGCATGTTCTGTAAATAGTCGGCGAGAAAGGTCGTTCGTATAAGAGATCAAGATATACACTTACACGTTCACGTCTTTTGGTCTTTTAATTCCATTAAAACAGTTTCATATTTTTCAAGTTAAGCCTGTTTCATTCTGATGGTGCAAATTGTTAGATGGCCCGCTATTTGTATTACTAAATTAATATACTTCAGAAACAACAACTTCAACATTATAACTGTCTCTAAAAAATAACGACTATAAAGTCTGGGTCGCCATCTCCAAAACACAACAAATGACGAAACACTCAAAAAATCTTTATAGCCATGCCAAAAAATTGTATACCCTGAAGAATACCAGAGTTAACAACTGGAGAAAATCACAGAATATAGAAGAAGATCCTGATGGTATCTTAGATCCTAAATGGACTACAGCACAGAGACCATTTGTATCTACGTAGTACAAAAAAAAAGGGATAAGTTAGTGGCAACAATACGACCTAGAAAAATTAATGTGGAAGACCTTCATGTTGAGTTGAATGGTGTTTAACCCTATTTTAGCTATCATATAATGCTCGACAATCTGTATTATGTCTTCGAACCATAAGTACGCAAACATCATTTCCACATATGGACTAACAAATGGAATGCAATCAAGAATGAATTCCCAACGAAGAACCCCTAACATGCAAGTATTCCAAAGTACATTTGTCCAACTCAAGAGAAAGGGGAGGTGTAATCTTTTGAGAACCTAGTGCGCCTATCCGACAATATGGGGTTGAGACAGACGAGGCGATATTAGCACAGTTTACTGCTCGGTGGGCCGAGGGATCTGGTGGATTGGCTTCGATACAAACCTACACTATATCGGTTCCAAAATATACGTGGAGCACGCCGACACGCCTTCTATTTTAGTTCATGAATTATTGTTCATGATATTTATATATATATATATATATATAGATATACATGTACATTATATTTATATACATATACATATACGCAGTTAACATAATATAGACACAGGTTACAAGTTAACCCGTATTTCATGCCTAAACCTTTTAAATGGGAAACACTGGATGTGTTAGCATTTACATTAGCTATTTAAATGTTTCAAACTACGAGTAATATATAGATATTATAAAATCGTCTCACTCTTTCAATTGTGTTCACATTATTACACAAACAATAAATGTTCTTGACATTTTAGTGTCATAAAAATTTAAACCATGAAGAATCGGGAAGACAAACATTTCAACGAATTATATGCAAATGCTTTACAGGATTACTAGAGTCATTTTGAAATATAAATTAGTGATTTTGAAATGGATCGCTTATCGGAAGGCGTTTATGAATTCGATATTGGACCGCCAAAATGACAAAAACAAAAATGTGAGAATCTGATATTCACGGTGATTTTGAAGAGTATATTGGATTAATGTTATTCCACCAACCTCGGACGATAAGTGGCTATTGAAATCATAAGCGAAGAAGCAAATTATAGTATGTTTTTCGAAATAGAAGTGCAGCGAAACACAACATGTTTTGCAATACTTGCTGTGTGCCACTTAAACGATTACTGCATAGACTACCACACCAATAAAAATTATTGAAACTCCGCATAGAAATTATGCATAAAATTTAATTTATTCTCATTATTTATAAATAAAGTAACTTATCTTTTATTCAGTGGCGTTCATTTTCCCCATAGAAAACCTTTGCCAATGTCAATGGTGTGGCTATGCAACATTGAATAAATCCAATACCAGATATCTATCATTGTTGCATGGCAACAAAAAAATAAACTATAGAGCAAAACAAAGATTAAATGAGAAGTAAAATAGAATCCAGAGTTATTCTAAATTTTAATATTTTTCGTACAATATTGTGAAATATAAGTTAATTAAAAACCAGTCTTGAAAAAAATTCAAAAATTGATTGAAAAATAAGCCAGTTACAGGCTTCTAAATTTGAAGATACGGATAGGGTTGGGTATATCCGTCTCTTTTCCTCTTGTAGAATATAATGTGCAATATTAAAAATGACCTCACAACATAGTATTGCCGCCCTTGTCTAAAGGTTAAATTTAAACTCTTATAACTCGGTCAATTTTTAAGATTATTTAAAAAAATTTTCACTCGTCATCATCAGCTTGTACCTTGAAATTATTAAGATTAATGAAATAAAAAAAAATTAGTCAAATACCCAATTAAATAAATAAATTGAAAACATATAATAAAAAAATATATTTACAGATAATATAATAACGGCCACATTAAATAGAAGAGCACAAAACAAGCATAAACACAATTGAAAAAAAACAAAAACAGACATAAACTCATATGAGGGTATTCCCAGTAGTACCCAATTAGTATGGCTTGACAAAGGCATTAAAAATTTGGGAAGACGTATCCTTATTTCTCAACATAATCCCTTTTTAACTAGATACCCTTTTCCCAGCAACGTTCAATAGTTTCGATACCCTATTTGTAGTGAGAATCGTCGAACTCTTTAAAATAGTCATCAATCGCAGACTCCACCTCTTCATTGTTAACAAATATTTTACCACAGAGCCATTTTTTCAAGTTTTCAAAAAGAAAATAATCCGAAGGGGGTAAATCTGACGAACAGAGTATGTGACGAATCAGTTCGAATTTCATTCTGGCTGCAGATATAATGGATGTGTGCAATGGTGCATTGTCTTGATAAAAGAACATTTTTTTCTTCACAAAATGAGGCCGTTTTTTCTTGATTTCATCATGCAAACACTGCAACAAGGATGCATAATACTTGCCATTGATTACTTTTCGTTTTTGAAGATAATCAACGAACGCATCCCAAAAAGCTGACACCATGACCTTGCCAGCAGCTGGAATTGTCTGCATTTTTGGAGCCGATTTCCCCCTTTCAGTCCATTCTTTCAAGTATTCTTTTGTCTCAGGTATGAAATGATGGAATCATATTTCGTAATGGTTATGAATAGATGCAAAAACTCGCTTTATTGCTACGAAAAATCGCCAAACTCTAATTAAAACATTCTCACGATGGTGTTTTTGTTCCTTTGTGAGCAAACGCTGCACCCATCTTGCATCCCAGGTTTCTCAATGCCAAATTTTCAGTCAATATTTAGTTGTAGACAATGTACAGCATTCTTAAAATGCCTACCATGTCTACTAGCTCTTACAATTTCAGTTGATGGTCTTTCAATACTAATTTGTGGAACTAACTTCTTCACCACATTTGGTCGACCACAGAAATGTTCGTCTTGGCAATTTGTAGGGCCTCACTTAAATTCTGCCAACAAATATTTTATTGTTGTAAATGAGAGAGCAGATTCCACCAGAGTAGAATCTAGTTCAGGTTTGATATTGGTTGGAGGGAGACCTTTAAAATGAAAGTATTTCATGACATAATGTTGATAAAATTTGTCAACATGACCTAATGTTGTAAAATTTTTACAATTTCATTGAGTGTTCACTATTGATGGCTGTCAAAAAAATACTAAACAAGCTTCATCAAACGACTGCCATCTATACACGTCAGTCGTCGACTTTCATATATGAATTTACAAGATCCTAGACTTCAATATCTTTCTTTCTTATGTATCATATGACTAATTATAGAATGAGTTTATAGGCAACTGATAAAAAAGAACCTAATATTGAATGGTAACTGGATTGTATATTTTAATAATTTATAAACATACAACAGAAATTTATTACTTAATTATTCATTAATTTTGTGAAAATCCAACGCCCGACTTAGCGCTGAGCTGTGGAAGAACATATAACAAATAGCTATAAAACAATAACGAATAAGACAATAGACTCACAAAGCAATTCAATAAAACTGAAAAGTAAATACACAGTAATTTGGCTAAATATCATATAGTAATCAATCGTGATCTACCAAGCACCTTTATGACCGCATCTCTGAAGCGTCAATGAAGCAGAAAATATATATAGACTGGGTGCATCTCGCAATAATGTGAGTGCACGAAAGACAGACGAGTGCTGGAGAATATTGTGGACGCTCTAGGTAGGAAAATAAACAATGACATCGTCCCCTCATGTAGCAGCCAGGAGCATAAAAGGCCACTAAACTCAGGATGGAGGGGTTATCATCATAACGATTTAATCATTTAAAAAAATGCATGATGAAAAGAAATTCTCGTCACAGTTGAAGGGAATTACATCCGATAATGCCCATTAAGCAATCTGAGGAAAATAAATAAGGATAATACACATAAATTTTATTATATACAAAAACCTATTAAAATTTCTTAATATTTTCTCCAGCATGAGGATATAAATAGCTTCATACGGAGACCAGATAACTGCATTAGTTTCAAGTATACTATGGACTAGAAGTTAATTGAATGAACAAGAAAAAATGAAATGATATAGATCGCCCTCCTCAACCTGGCTATCGTATATGGAAAACTCTTCGACACGCAGCCTAGCCAAATGAGTAAGAATAGAACAATGTCCCAGACGTATACGAGATATCACCGAGGTTTACCTTCAAGAAGAAATGGATTTTGAGAACTAAGGTTTCGATGGTATAGTAGCTTGGATCTAGAAATACCACGCACCTGTAATCTGAAACCATCTTCCTCATACAGTCTACCAATTAGAGGGCATCGAAAAGAGGGCCAAACGAAGGATATACTGAATGAGAAACAAGCTTTTGCATTTACCTATTTCATTACCGATTATGCCACTGTGACCAGAGATCAAAGCAAAAATGACATCTATACTGATCTCTCCAAACCGAACATAAGCTGCTTAATCTGGAGAGTCGAGAAGCTGCAGTTTTTTTTAAAAAGATTAGCAAAGAGAGATTGTAAGTACTTACAGAATCTGATATGATAAAGAGTCTGCAAATCTTAACTGAGCCAAGAATACCTCAAAGTTTCCACGATAGCTTGGCATTCCCTGGACACTGAACATACCTTTAGAGGTGGAAATATGGCAAATGGGAGGTAGCTGGACAGTATAAACATGCACCGACATAGCTATCTTTCATGGTCTTGGATGTGTCTGTGGATATTAGCGTCCAATCCATCCAAAAATGATTAAAGATGGAATTGAACAGCGAATTGGCTCTTTAGCAACTCAACAACATGATTTTACGTTTAGCCTGTAAATTACAGAGTCAAATGGAAAACTACGGAGTGTGAGCGAGGAAATATGATCAACGGAGTTTGAGAGGGATTTGAACTTTAGGAAGCTAACGGTGACGCAAGACTTGGAAGAAGACAAGTCTTGGAATGCCAAAAATGGGTCACATTCAGTAAATCTAAAGAGGAGGATTAATTCTAGAAATATGGGGGTGCATGAAAAACGTAGCCGCCCTCAATAGATAATGATCAGCTAAATATTGCCAAATGAATGATAAACAAAGCTGCCTTCAGTAGATAATGATCTGCTAGATACTTGGCAAAAATGTAAAGGAGGATCAACACATTCCACTAATAGGACGATATCCTTTAATCAATATCCTTTGGTCAATTTAATGGAATTGGTTTTGGATATGGGATAAAGGAGGATTGATTTTGAGAACTAATGTTTCGAAGATCCAAATGACTGTTACTAAATCATTATAAATTAATCTCAATGTGGTACAATATGAACCCCACCACACTCCAAAAACTGAGTGGAAAAAGTTCAAATTCGCCTGGTATCGAAAAAAAACACATTCAATACGATTATTACAGGATAACCTAGAGTCTAGGAACATACCTAGCAATTTGGTACTGGGAAGCATAGGGATCGATAAGTATATATTAATTGAGAATGAATATATATTTCATGTTCAATTACAAAACAATAGCCAATGACACGAGATAGTTGTGAAAAGGCCAGTCAACAATTTTATAAAAACCATAATTCTCCTGTTACAATTAGTTAACATTATGGAATCGCTTACATTTGTTATCAACACTTGTTAAAAAGAATAAACGTTCAATTATAAAACGTAAAATTAATAAATAAATAAAAAATTTACAAACTGATAATACCGCGACAACTCACGAATTTATAATTTTAAAAATATTAAAACAAACAGGTTTAAATATATACTTTTCGCCATTCAAACACGCACATTGTTAACAATTTACAAAACTCAATAATAAAAAACAACGTAAAATTGCTGTCTACCACGCAAATGTTTATAAATTCACAATGAGTTACTTCTGTACCATTTTATAAAATATACATTGCGGAAACACAAAAACTAATTAATACAATTAAACTTGAATTTTACTTCCGGCTAAGCAAAAATAACAATTGAAGTGGTCAATAACAATTTGAAATCATATTTTTCAATGTATTTCGATAAAAACGGTCTCTAATTTCTTTAAAAAAGTAAAAGAAAATAAAGGTATCATTTAACACCACCATCGTCTGTTCCCAGAGTGAAAAGTACATGAACATGTTTGTTAGCTGGCGTAATTCAATAATAAAATAATACTCACATTTGAACTTTGCTGTCCTTAATTGTAAAATATTATTTATTTAACTTAGAAAAGTATAATTTTCAAAAACCGGTTCAACTCGTTCGCGACAATGTACATGCCAAAAGAGACGAAAAAGCTTTACTTCAAAATGTAGAAAATTTTATACAAGCGCATAAACACTACACTGAATCTGTTTATCTATGATACTGAAGTGAGTGATAGAGCTATGCAAAACACGTCTTGCTGAGTAAAACCGGTAATGAATTAATTCATTGCGAATTTTTATTATGAAGAAATCACATATACTCCCGGATCCCGCCTCATGATAAAATAATAAAGGCAAACACCAATAAGAACAAAATTTAAAATTATTTCCTATCATTAATTTCAAAGGATTGTTTTCGTTATTAAATTCGTTCAGAATGAAATGCTTTAAATAACTTAAATTATTATTGATTAAATGAATTGATATTTTATAGTTTCATGACTTAATATCTCGTTGTTATTTTTATTAGGAATCGACATATATAATATTTGTCATAGTACACATGACAGAATAAAAAAAATATATATATACTGGTTTCGTAAACCAAAGAAAGTGATAATTAGTTACATTTTATTTTTAAATAAGATTATTATATTCAATTGTCTATTCGTTTATAATCAATTTGTATACAGACTTACCTCTCTTTGGCTGCTTCGTCTTTGTTTTTGTTTTTGATAATAAACACATTCTTAATTCTATTTCACTCATCACATTAAATTTAGTTTTATATGTTTTTGTCGGCTTGGACTGTTTTTATTATGTTTAATACATTCGTTAAACATAATAAAAACAGTCCAAGCCGTTATTTTATTGAGAAATATTATAATTTCAGACAGAATTATAATAGAAATATTTCACGTTTATGGTTAAATGTAAACATACTATTTTATTTATAACGAATTATTATCTCCAACTATAGCAGTTATAGCTCCATACGCTGTAGCAGTGTGTAATTATATTACTAAAGCGTATGAAGCATAGGTCTCTGTGGCATAGGTATAGTTCACTTTAGATTGGACGCACCTTCTTTTTCAGCGGATCAATAATACCAGACATCCTTATTGATCTAGTGCAAAGGTGCAAAGTGCTTGCGAATCGCAATATACAAACGTATTTACAATTATAAAACTATTTCAGAAAACAGATATCTCGTCAATAAGATGTTGTTTGTCTGTGTAGTTTTAAAGTTCCAGAATAATCACATGTTCTAAATATTTCCTTTTCTGCTTTTTGTTTGATGTTATTGATTCAATTATACCAATCATTTATTCTTAACTATTTTTATTGTGATTTCCTTGATCAAGATGATAATTTGCTATATACATTTTTCCATATTTTTTTCCATTCACGACATAAAAATTAATACAAGTCTCGTTGAAATTCTATTTGATAAGTGATTGGTGTCATATTTTTCATTTCGTTTTTCTGCGATATTAGCGTCAAAAGTCATTACAAGAATGACATCCTTATCTGTTTAAATAATATTGTCATACATGAATCTAAAAGAATTCATGGAAAAAGCAATAACTGAATATTTATAAACAACTAAAATTATAACTATAAACATAATATAATTTGCTCAATATAAATAAATAGAATAATAAAAATAAGTATTTTGAAAAAAACACTGGTGTTAATATACACGAAGAGTTTTAAATATTATATATTTTAATAAATGATTCAAAACACAATAAGTTTATTTTAATTTTAATGCCAGTACAGTTCAGTACAATTAGACAAAGAACGCTGACGACTTATTTTTATTTCAGCGGCCATCTTAGCCAATAAGAAGGCCAGTGGCAAGATGCTATTATTTTGTAAATATTTTTATATACACGAAAGATCTCAGTTTCAAGAAACGATTAAATATAGGTATACTTTTTATTTTAACTTTTTACAGGCGTCATAAAAATATGGTCATATTACCTTGAACTATTTTAAATGAAAGGAAATGAAATTCAAACGCGAACATCGATTAATATTAAGTTCTTTTTAAAATTCTATTTAATGTTTGCTGAACAAAAATATTGTGATTCCAATATTATTTGAGAAAAGATATTTTGTTTTTATTGACATTACGTTCTGTTTAATCAATAAATGCTTGATTAAAATATACGTTAGTAGTGATCATGAAGTACATTTAATAGGCATAAACATAATTCCAAACAGATGTCATTCCATACGCGAGTTTGAATTTTGTTATTATTTAGTCTATGCTATTGTTTGTTCGATTGTGCCGTGACTTATCTGAATTTGTTTTAAAACGTTTTGAAATTTCATAAATAAGTATTTAAAATGGCTGTAAGTAACATTTCATATTTAATTGCTTACGAATCCCTTGTTTAGTTTATAAATATAAATTATACTTTTTATGTAATTATAAATTGATAGTAAATATAACCTCAAAGAAGTCGCGGGGAAAAAAAGTCTAAGCTGTTTATTCAGTTTTTAGATATAAGATTTTTGCACACAACTTTTTCATGCCATAATTAAAAACACTACGTAAATAAAATACATCTTATAAATACTGAGAATTGAAATTTATCGTTACTTCTACATGCCGGTGTTGAGTATCCGATTTTACATTTTCCTTTTTATACTTTGCGCAGTCTGTTTAGCTCTATTCCAGATATTAAATTTGAAATAGCCAATTTATCATATTTGTGTATTTTTACAATCATCATTTGTCTAAAAGTTATTGTCTTTCATTTTAAATCAACAAATTCGCCATCAAGTGTTCGCCAGGAATCTACTAGAAAATCACGTTTCTCCTGTCAAAATATGTTTTCCAATAAATGTGTATATGCCTTATTTCTCATCATCCTGTTCGTATATCTCTTTCATTTATTTTGCAACCTTTTCAGTTTTCATGTTTAATATGTCAAAATATTCGCCATGCAGTGTTCGCCAGGAATCTGCTAGAAAATCACGTTTCCCCTGTCAAAATAGTTTCCCAATAAATGTGTATATGCTCTACTTATCATCATCCCGTTTATATACCTCTTTCCTTTATTTTGCAACCTTTTCATTTTGAGTTTTTGATATGTCAAAATCACGTCTTCATCCAGGTTCCATATTTTAAGGGTCTGATGGTATTCTAATGTGGCCACATCGTCAGTCCATCCGCCTACCTGTTATGGACTTGTTAACTTCTAAAATAATAAGATAGGGTCTAGAAATTTACTCATAATATCTAGTTCCTTGTCACAAAACTAGAAACTTATTTAAAATAACTATATATCTATATTTTGCGATATATTCGAAAATATAATTATAAATATTTTTGGGAGTGACTGTCACGGTAGGGAGGGCTAAAATGTTTTTTCTGCATAGGCATGTGAGACGTTGGTGAAAAGGGTCGTTGAAGTAAAGCACAAATCTATTTTTTTATTTTTTTCACTGAAAAACAATTTGGGGGATCATAAAAGCCATTTTTAGACCAATTATATTACCAAGGCTATCTGGAGAATGTTGTTAAATAAAAAGCTATAATTCGGCTCTATTATTTAAAATATCTTATATTTAAAAAACAAATTACAAAAACAGTATATGATAGGACAACAATTATCACGGAATACACACACGAAACAGTTATCAAGGAATCAAAACAATGTATTTTTGAGAAGTTCATGATATTTTTACAATATTTTTAAGTAGTTTAGTAGAATATTATGTACCCTTAAATGTTTAGTCATACCTGAACATATTTGGAATCCTCATAGTTTGAGTTCTATTTGTATTTAACAGGTTTTTTTTTTACAACATGTTGTTTGTTTTTGTTTTGTGCAAAAAGCTTCTATATTGTTATAGATTTTTAATACTTTTACTGTTTGTTTAGTTTAGTTGAGTAATCTAGTTTGCTGGTAGCTCTCGTTTGATTATTCAGAGATTGCTCGTAACTCCAATAAGCATACATAGGTTAAATAAATGTATTTTTCTTCTTCGTCCCATCGTCACTACTGAAGGTCTTGCCTGCATTAAGTATTTTGCTTGAGGAACTGACCAGCTGCTTCCATGTTATTTTGTTTTCGGTTCGTCTCAGCATGGCAGTGACAGGGACTCCCATGATCTTAACTTGACCTGATCAGCGCCTAGGATGTCAACTACTAAGTCTTTTGTCCTCTATTTACCCTACAATAACCGGTTTATTTAGATTATCTAACTGTCTATAAGGTATATGGCCAAAGTAATTGAGAGGTCTTTGTTAACAGATGGTCTATAATTTGACCTTAATTTAAGATCAGTTGAATATGGATTTGTTGGTTATTTTGACAGTCGGTGGTATACGTAGCATTCTCCTAAAATAATAAATTTATATTAACAATAAATTTCATTGTTTGTCATCTAGTCTTTGGCAGCAGCGCAAGTAGCCGAGGTGCGGTCGATTACGCGCATGGAGCGCATCGGCGCTCACTCGCATATTCGTGGGCTTGGACTCGACGATGCGTTGGAGCCCCGCGCCGTCAGCCAGGGCATGGTGGGGCAAAAATCTGCTAGGAGAGCAGCTGGCGTCGTCTTACAGATGATTAGGGACGGTGAGTGTGTTGTCATAGTTTATATGTGTGTGGGAATCAATTATGTATCAAGTTCTTCTCTAATGAGAACGTGTGTACAGGATAGTTAATTAGCATGGACAGTCAGATAGTTAATTAGTGACAGGACATAATGCAGGAACAGTCAAATAAATTCCTCCAATGTCGGATGTGCTAATTCTACAGTTTTATTATATATGTAGACAATAAAGTATGTAACAATCAAAATTAAACAGTCGAATACTAAATTAACTAAAGTAATTGAATTATAAATATTGGCGAAAGATTCAAATTTGAAAGAAATGAAAGAAACTTAGTAAGCTTATAATGAATACATATAATGACAAAAAATTGTGTGGGCTGAAGATGACTGACTAATGTGTCTGTTCTCATGCGTCTGCCCGCATTCAGGTTGCTTACTCAAGCACCTACCCCTTTCGCATTACTCCACATTTCGTCTCGGGCTGCGGACATTTTACTCAATTAAAAATATACGTTTTGCAATCTATTGATGTGTATATGTATACTCTACGTTTCTGTAATTACCATGCGTCAGGTGGCTAGACAATTTTTTTTTGTTCTAAGTATAATAATAACTATTTATTCCAAGTATAATAGTAACTATAAATAAACTAGTAACCTGCCTCGGCTTCGCATGGGTCCAATGTAGTAAGTACTAATGTGGTGTAAGTGTGGAGCGATTAATAATATTACTGTCATTCGCCCGCCGCCGCTGTCCGCGCACGGCAACGCGAATACTGATTTTTGGTAATTTTAAATCTGTGATATCTTCTAAAATATTAATGATAATGATTTGCGGCAAAGAGCAAATTTTATCTACATTAAATGCACAACAAAAGCAACTTATTTAATTAAATAAAGATTAATATAATATTGATTCAAATATCTTCAAAAGTAAAACCAATAAAAAAATTAATAAGAATGGTCACTGTGGATTATCCGTAGGATATAGATATATACCATCTCGGACTTTTTTCTAGATATTTTTAAAATACACAATTCCATAGTACAACATTCTGATATATCTCGTAAAGTTTAGTCAGCGTTGACTTTTCCAAAGTCAACGCTGACTAAAGTCCAAAACATTGACTTTTTTATATTCTCTGTTAATATAACATGCATGTATTATACCTATTAACCTTCCGGAAGAAATTATCTGAATGATAGTGAAAACCACATCAAAATCCGTTGCGTAGTTTAAAAGATCTAAGCTTACAGAGGGACAGACAGACATGGGAAGCGACTTTGTGTTATGCTATGTAAGGGTTTTTGAAAATATTAAATTTGCATGTCTTCTAATTGTCCCTATATTATACTAAAAACACCATCCGAATTGATTCTGTAGTTTTTATGTAATGTGTGCGTAAACAAAGGACACAAAACAGACAAAAATTGCAAAACAACATTTTTTTATTTTTGTTACGTTTCCAATAGTTTATTTTTAATATACAGACTGACCATTTCTGTTTTATTATATGTATGGACAATAAAGTATCCAACAGCCAAAAGGGAACATCAAAAATGGGCCTGAGGATACAGATATAGAATATAATTTTGAAAAAGAAGTGGTATTTTTTAGAATATAAAAAACAATTCAGTATTTAGCAATTAGGAAAGAGCAAAAATACAGTTTGTGACTGTAATGGAAAACAAAGGAAATCTATCTTCATAAATGCACATATAATATTTGTTAAAATGTCAAGAATTGTTAATGAGAAATAAAAATAAGAAAAAAAATTTAATGAAATGCATAATAACTTTTTAGTAACTATTACGAAAAATAATCAATTCCGTTTGCTTTTTATTTATGTAGCCATTGCCTAAATGAATTAAAAATAAACTGTTAACTGACATAGACAATGTTGTCAAATTGAATGTCTTTTGCTCTTATCAAAAGCTCTTATCAATAAGAAAACAAGATTTTTCTTTTATCTGATTGAGTTTTTTATAAAACTTCGAAGAAACTTATTTTTTTTCATTTCCTTTATGTAATTTTATTCTTGTAACACCTGGGTCCTACAGTATAGTACAGGCCTTCTGTCGGTCTCCTTTATACAGTCTAATACTAAACCTACTACAGTAATTAAATTACTAATATTGACAACACATTCACATTTTAAAGAAAGAGGGAAGAAGTAAGCTTACGTCAAATACACACATCATCGAAAACTTTTAAGTGTTTAAGACGGTCAATAATAATGTCTGTTCTCATGCATCTGCACCCGCATTCAGGTAGTTTACTCAAACACTACCCTTCCCGCACCACTCCAAACTTCATATCTGGCAATGCCCATTTCATCAATGCTTGTCTGGGTGAAAATGACACGTATATATATTATACGTACGTATATTACACAGAAACTCTGTAAATGTGTTATTTTAACGTATACCTTTATTTTACATGTAGTTATGCATATTATTTTGTAATTTATCATATATGGAATAGTCAATTTTGTGCGGTTTTGTGAAACAAAATACAAAAATTCCTAATCAATTCTTCACAAGATAGCATTGTTGTTATGCCTCATCATGCATGCTCTTACCTTTATGTGTCTATTATGCTAGTATATTAAGATTATGGTTCAGAAACTCTTTGTGGTTTTGATATAACACATAAGCGATGCCATAGGCGATGACTTCCACTGTACAATGGAACAGAACGCTACACAAGTTTTGTAGTAATTTTTTGCTTGTTTGCAGATTTATTAGGTAACAAACAACCTAACCTTTGGCTTTGTTATATTAGTTGAGATACAGGTCTACATCAGCCTGTGGATTGTGAATTTTTTTTAAATAATTACAGATATTTTGTCTCTTAATCTCCAGGTAAAATAGCGGGACGAGCAGTGCTACTTGCCGGACAGCCTGGCACGGGAAAAACAGCTATAGCAATGGGCTTGGCGCAAGCTCTCGGTCCAGATACTCCGTTTACCAGCATGGCAGGTGTGCTTGAAGCCAAATTATTTGTGGGGATGGAATAAATATATATAAAGAAAAACTTTGATAATTCCAATTTTATGAATTTGCTTTTTAAGTTATATAATAGATATATTTTGTCTTCCGATTCTAAACATGTACTTATGTTTGGTATCTGCTTTATCAGCCTTCGGGAAAAACTGAAAAGTCGCCTGTTGCTTTATTCTCTTCCATCTTTTCTGAAATAATAGATTGAAATTAAAAGAAAGACTAAGTGCTTGTCGAGACGCGCTACGTAGTTGTCTATATCTGTGACTATATCTTGTCTATATAACCAAAATAATTTTAATTAAAAATCTTTTCAGACGCTTTTAAAGATTGAAAAATTACATTAAGACTATCAGTGGACACATTGCACATCAATTGGACGTCTAATATTTTATAAACAAGATGAAACAATTATAAATGGCTAATTAAATCACAATCCCATTTCGAAAGACATTTTTAACGATATCTCACTTGATGAGATGCGTGAAAAGATAATATTTCACCCCCAGTTCAGACGTATGGGGTATATTACCATTTTTATGTCTTGCAATACTCTAATTGAGATACCTCATGAATCATTTACAAATTTCATGCAAATAGCTCTAAAACTGCAGAAAGTATGGGGCTGTGACAGACAGATGAATCTGATATATTGGTGAAGCTATAAGAGAGCTTATGAGAATGAAGCTGTAAGGATTTCTTGATTCACTGTTGAGTTCTAGAAAGGGAAAATATATATAATACCTTAGGGTTGTGAATGATCTCATTAATATTGAATTCAAAGAAACGTAGCGTACAACTAGACGTGAAGCACAGCTTACTTAATTGTTATTATTATTAAATAAATGAGTTTGATTTTCTATTGGAAGCATGTAAGAAACATAAGTGATGCTAAAAATTTCGGAGAATAGAAATAAGAACTTTATTTAAGTTATCTGTTTATATGAAAGCAATACATATAAACTTTAGAATCTAAAGTTACTGGCCACATAGCGTACGACTAGACGTGAAGCACAGCTTACTTAATTGTTATCATTATTCAATAAATGAGTGATATTCTATTGGAAGCATGTAAGAAACATAAGTGATGCTAAAAAAATTTCGGAGAATAGAAATAAGAACTTTATTTATGTTATCTGTTTATATGAAAGCAATACATATAAACTTTGGAATCTAAAGTTACTGGCCACATAGCGTACGACTAGACGTGAAGCACAGCTTACTTAATTGTTATCATTATTCAATAAATGAGTTTGATATTCTATTGGAAGCGTGTAAGAAACATAAGTGGTGTCGAAAAAATTTCGGAGAATAGAAATAAGAACTTTCTTTATGTATCTGTTTATATGAAAGCAATACATATAAACTAGAATATACAGTTAGTGGCCACATAGCGTACAACTAGACGTGAAACACAGCTTACTTAATTGTTATCATTATTCAATAAATGAGTTTGATATTCTATTGGAAGCGTGTAAGAAACATAAGTGGTGTCGAAAAAATTTCGGAGAATAGAAATAAGAACTTTCTTTATGTATCTGTTTATATGAAAGCAATACATATAAACTAGAATATACAGTTAGTGGCCACATAGCGTACGACTAGACGTGAAACACAGCTTACTTAATTGTTATCATTATTCAATAAATGAGTTTGATATTCTATTGGCAGCGTGTAAGAAACATAAGTGGTGTCGAAAAAATTTCGGAGAATAGAAATAAGAACTTTCTTTATGTATCTGTTTATATGAAAGCAATACATATAAACTAGAATATACAGTTAGTGGCCACATAGCGTACGACTAGACGTGAAACACAGCTTACTTAATTGTTATCATTATTCAATAAATGAGTTTGATATTCTATTGGAAGCGTGTAAGAAACATAAGTGATGCTAAAAAAATATAGGAGATTAGAAATTAGAACTTTATTTATGTATCCGTTTATATGAAAGCAATACATATAAACTCTAGAATATACAGTTAGCGGACACATAGCGTACAACTAGACGTGAAGCACAGCTTACTTAATTGTTATTATTATCCAATAAACGAGTTTGATATTCTATTGGAAGCGTGTAAGAAACATAAGTGGTGTTGAAAAAATTACGGAGAATAGAAATAAGAACTTTATTTATGTATCTATTGATATGAAAGCAATACATATAAACTAGAATATACAGTTTGTGGCCACATAGCGTACGACTTGACGTGAAGCGCAGCTTACTTAATTGTTATCATTATTCAATAAATAAGTTTTATATTCTATTGGAAGCGTGTAAGAAACATAAGTGGTGCTAAAAAAATTTCGGAGAATAGAAATAAGAATGTTATTTATGTATCTGTTTATATGCATAGAATACATATAAACTCTAGAATTTTGCAGTTAGTGGCCACATAGCGTATAACTTGACCTGAATTTTTAAAAATTTTAGTTTATTTTCAAGATAAACAGAAAATTTTTTTTTCATGTTACAAATAATTTAATCAACAGATCTGAGAGGTGATTAGGGTTAAGAAAGAATATATTTTTAAAAAAAGGAAAAATAGCACCACTCTTTTTTTGTCATTCCTGCCACCCCATTCTGCGAAGTTTTTGGCCTCCCCCATATGTGACAGAAAATATGAATTAAAAAGGATTAGGGGTATAAATGAACATAGAATCAGATTTTTTGTGAAACTAAACACTGTATTTAATAATTTATTTAATAGTTTTTTAAAATAATTTTGGTTATCTATAATATTTATGTACTTGGTGTATATTTATTTGCCACCAGATGGCGTTGACACCAATTTGCAAGGCCCCTATTCGGAATTTAAATTTATTCTTTCTGTTATAAATAAACATTTTTTATACAGAATTACGGAACTTTTAAAATTTTTCTCAAGTATAGGAAAAATGGCAGATATTTGAGTGGTAAAAAGAAATCAGTCAAGTGCAAGTTATACTTGCGTAATTAGTGTTTCCTGCCACCAGCCCCCCACTTAAATTTTAATAGTAATGCATTCCGACTATGTGTCTCATCTGCCGTTCTACCTACCACCAACCGGAACCGATGTGTCCCCATATCCACAAAGCTGAGTAGGAGCATTTAGATTGTGGGAAAATAAAAATTTTGAAAAACATGTGAGGACAAAAATTGTTCGTTATATCATGAGAAATATTTTTCCGTAAACATTTTTTGTCTAAAACCAATGGTTCAGTCGTAAAGAAACAATAAAATTTTTTATAAAAGTTAATTTCTCGAGTTTTTCAATTCTATTAATTTTGATTTGATCTGTCCTACTTCCCAATGTTCATAAATTTTTTCAGATTTTTCTCAGCGAACCTCGTGGCGAAAGGATTGGGGGCAGCAATTTTTAATTGTTTTTCCCAAAAAATAATTTAAAAAATCCATAGAAAAACATATATCATATATAGAGTTGAATTCGTATCTCAACAAGCTTTCGCTTGTTACGCAACGCCGTAATTGTTAAAGAAACTTTTTTTTTATTTCTAACTGAACCCAGATTCAAAATCAACCTTTTTATGTAACATCTTTTTTGGACTCCACTTCTATACCAAATTTCAAGATTTTACTTTGATTAGTTTCAAGAGAAAATCGCCTTTGAAAGACAAATGGACAACGAAGTTATATAAAACATTATAACACTAAAAGAAGGACATTAAAAGGAAGGTATATATATAATTTGAGAGTAATGACGACTTACTGTTTGTCATTTCCAGAGAATAATATAGCAACTTTCATCTATATTACACCTTCGATCTTCAGTTTCACCTTATCAGGCAATTATAATTTAAAATTGTTATTATAAAGAGTTCGGTCGTGAGATTATTATGTAAAAAGAAAAATATTTTCATGTAGGAGATTATCTCCCTGTTAATTTCGTTTGCCCTATAAAAATATAATTTATACGAATAAAACTCGTATAAAAACTTCGAAGATAATTTATTTGGTTGTTTGTTACATAAAAATTACCTTATCGCATTCATACACAATTTTTTTGTAATAGTGTATTTAAATAAATTTTTTTTATTACTAAAATATAATAAGTAATAACATTAACCGTTAGAGTGCCGACGAGTGCCATCGCGCTCGTGCGCGTACTAACTAAATATGCCACGAGCGCGATGGCGCTCGCGAAATCAGTTGCTGTTTAGCGCGCGGTAGGGGAGGTCGCTCGCACGCGTCACTAATTTTTTCTCTCTCTACGTGTTACATAAAGTTCAAATTATAATATTATTAGTAATTACAATATAAAAAGGATCCAGGAAAAAAAAATGTTTAACCCATAATATTGGAATACGAAAATAATTCCTTGGAAAATGATCGTTTTTCAAGTTGTGGTGCGCTCACAATTTGGTGTAATGGAAATTTTGAGTAATAGTGATGATAACAATTATTTTGCTGACACGGAGGACGTACCCGACTGCGAAAATACGATGTGACCTTGATTTCAGTTTTTGTTATAATTTTTGGGCACTATATATTTTCCATAATTTTCTTTGTATTTTATTATCCTTGGACAAGTTTTTATTAAGAAAACACCGAAAAAATTATTAAAATTGGATAATTTTTGGAAGAGATACAGTTTTTTTTCGAGACCAGGGTAAATGACATCAAAAACAAAAGATTTCTTTGGAATTTTTAAGTATATATGAGTAAAAAACCATGGCACTAAAACGATTAAAGTAAATATATTGTACCTAGGACTTTTTAATACATAGTTATAATGACTTAAAAACTGACGAACTACGATTCGCACGAAAACGCCCCATACAAAACACAACTGGAATATGACGTCACTGGTCTGTTATTCAGCATTCATTATGAGGTAGTTTATTAAATGAAGATATTTATAGAGTATATCGTTAAATACTGCGTTTAAGTTATATATTGCATATTATAATTTTCTCGTGTTTTTTTGTGTATGGAAACTAAATTCATAATAACTTTGCCTATTTAATGAAAAAAAAATTGACACTTTCCTATTTAGGAGTTTCCATTAATTGTTTGTTATATGCGTTATTTTTTTCATCACAAGGTTTTTTTTAAACCTACTCTACAATTTTAAAACATTTCACAAAAAATATTGAAATCAGTCAAATACCCAATTGCATATTGTCTTTGTAATTGTTATTTCAAACGAAGGTTCAAATTACTTTTAATTAGCATCATCACGTCCTGTCTTTCCTCGACAAAAGGTTGCCCGCATTGTTTTATGTCAATTCTTGCCGATCCTCCTCAATTTAGCAAGTATAATCTGCTACCGAGACTGCTTTGGACAGTCACACTTCCATCTTTTTATAAATGTAGACAGGTTCGCTTCAGAGCACATGATCAGTCCAGTTCTGTTTGTGGCATATTATTTGATGCTTGATGAGAACATGTTCTTTGAGAACCAGAACTTTTAAAGAATATATATGATGGAATTATTGACGAAGACTTGAAGTCGCCCCATAAGCAGCCTTCATTATCGTCCATGTATTGTACCCGTAGAGCATATAGCCGTAGTGGAATATTTTGAATTTCCCTCTCCCTGTCAATTTCCGTCGTTACTACATGGGGCAGAGTAGCATGAAGATCGCCTTAACCTTTACAATTCATACAGCGATGTCCTCATCAATTCCACTTGTCTCTGACATCATACTTATATAGATAAATGAATAGAAGCATATAACTTGCTCACTGTCTTGTACAACAATGTTGGGACCTTCAAATCAGGTCTAGTTCCTTGACTCATCCGTGTGTTCATTTCAATTTGACTTGCACATCTTTAAGCATCAATATCATGATGTGTTTTTTGTCTTCCAGGTTCGGAGATCTATTCATTAGAGATGAGCAAGACGGAGGCCCTAACTCAGGCTATTCGGAAGTCTATCGGTATACGCATCAAGTGAGTATGGACTGAGATTATGTTTAGATAATTTTTGAAACCTCCGTTCTTAGCTTTAGATGGTAAGATTAATTTTATAATAACTACGGAAGACATTAAAATTTCACATGACTGAAGCTATGGAAACAGCGAATGTAGCTGTACATAGTGGTGTATTTGTATTGACAATTATGTACAGAAATAATTTTGAGTAATGTGAAAGAAAAATTAAAGCTATGACAAATTTAAATGCGGTTAAATTATTAGTTATAAAAATGTTTACATGGCAGAAAACAAATTCATTAAGAGTGCAATGTCGAGAATAGTGTTAATTGTGAGGTTAAGGAAATGGACGTTGGAACTGTTTCGATGGGTTGAGTGTATAACCCAGTAAAATTGTACAAAAATATTTGTTATGTATGTAGACTATAAGTTAATTTTTTTGCTTTAGTGGAGTATAGTGACATAACTTTAAGGTAGCTATACAAGCAAGCAAGTTAACGATGTACTATACGCAAGTGTATACTTGCACAAATAAACATTATTCCGGAGTGACCATAAACGGTTCAATTAGCGCAAAAATCTTGAAACACACGTTGCTGTTTAGTTGTGCAAGTCTAAACTTGCGCAAGTACCGTTATGTGTAGGGCTACCTTTACAGCCCAATTTTCTAATATAAGAATGCTTATAAGAAATAATTTGTAATAACTGGCCATAAACATCGTAGAACTTTTTTGTACATTTCATTGGCGTGTTTGAAATATTATTTTTATGTAACCATAAATGTTTAGTTTAACTCAAAAATACTTCTATGGTCCTATTTTGAAACAGAAAACTGGTCATGACAGACAAATCTGTAATAATTGTTATATACATTGATTTGACATATTCTTTTTCAACCCATAACATCATATTTTCCACATATACTTTCTACTCCCAAGTAACAAATATTGAGGGAGTGCCCGATCCCCGCCCCACTACATTACCTCTGTATGGAGGAATGGAAGTTTAAAAAGACTGTGTTCAATGTTCATGTCAGGTCACAATTATTGGACAAGATTTTGACAAATTTTTTTTTAGTAATCAGCGAGAAGTATGCCATCATAATTTTTATAATTTTGCGAATTACTTTCTACGGCAGCAGGCAAAATCTAAGTGTTATCCAATTCTTCAGTTTAAGAAAATTTCGTTTTTTTTTTAAATATTTGCTATATTGAGACAGAGAATTTATTTTAAAAGAAACACAAGGAATAATATCTATTAACTAGAAATATATCGTATTGCTAAAATTTGAAGTACAGAGAAGACAATTTGTTTATTGTAATAATTCGTCTGATGAAGAGGAATTAAGTCAAATAGTTTTAAAACCCTTCAACTTCATTTGGCCAATGGAGACCAGTGTAAAAGGGCCTGACATTACAGATATAGAGCACAATTTTTAAAAAAGCTAGTATTTTTTTGAATACAAAAAAACAAGCAATTCAGTCAGTGATTGATAATCTGGAAAGGGCCAAAAATAAAATACAATTTGTAACCAGAATACAGAAAAAAAAGTTTCTTTATAAATGGACATATATTTTTAATATACTTCTTTGTGATCGAGGCAGCTGTCCTCTTTAACAACAATTATATTTTTAATATCCTTTTTGTGATCGAGGCATCTGTCCTCTTAAACAACAATCAAAATTAAACAAAATGCCCAATAACTTCTTAGAAACAATTAGAAAACAATCTCTTCTAATTTTATTCTTTGTAGCCATTGACCAAATTATTTAAAAGTAGACTGTTAACTGACATTGACTTTCCTTCTATTTTCAAAATCAATGTTTTTTTTTGTTCTTTTTAAGTTTTTGACAGCCATGACTAAAGCCAAGACCTTTTTTTGACTTCTTTTTAGATCTGCGAGTTAAATGGTTTAGTTTGTTACATATGTGAGTGGAGGATGCAATGACACATAATCTGTACTTATTTCATCTTGCTGGTTCAAAGATTTCCGTAGAAATAGCTTTTACATATTATTATGAAATATAACCTAACTTTTCATTAAAAGATATAATGTTTGACTGACGATTTATGAAAAATTTTAAGTGGATTTTTTTTTATTTTCTTTCCGTAGAGTGCCATTTTTATTCTTGTAACACTTTGGCGCATTTTTATTTTTGTGACCATATGGCCTTGTGTCGGTATCTTTTGTGAGGATTAAAAAAACTGTACGTGCATTAATGTATATATTTTTGGGTTAATTTTTTTTAATGTAGATGGTTTTTAGTGGGATAAAAGCAACGACACATTGATTAAGTTCAGAGGGTTATTTATAATAAGAAACCTCTAAAATCAATTTAATTAGCTGATTTTGGAATTACGACTCTACAACTGCTCTACGAATTTACAAATTTATTAGCCACAGAGAAGTTTCACAATATTGCATGTAATTCATCCGCTTGCAGGGAAGAGACGGAAATAATAGAAGGGGAGGTGGTGGAAGTAGTGGTGGAGAGGCCGGCGGGCGGCGGGGGTGCACGAGTGGGCCGTCTGACATTGAAGACCACTGATATGGAGACCAATTACGATATGGGCACCAAGATGATTGATAGTCTGCTTAAGGAGAAGGTGATGATATGAATTTTTTATGTGAAACTTTTCTAGTAGCGTTTTAAAATTTCTGAAAATAGTCATATGTAACCAAGTTATGTATATCCGGGTATATTTACCAGGTAGCAGTGAGGTAGAAATTTCTCCTTCTATCTTCATCGACATATTCTTGTCAATGAGGATTAAGGGAGAAAGTGCAAATGAAATTTCACTGCTTGTCTACTGATAAATTCACGAAACATTTAAATTACGTCTAATCGTACATAAATAAAAAGTTTCTATTTATTTATTTGGTATATATATTTTTAATGGCAAATTCGTACGAGAGGGCACAGATAAGAAAGCTATCTACGATTGTCGACAGACAGTTGAAACATCAAAACACTCGCACGAAGCAAACTAAGGATAGGTAAAAGGTTATCAACTATCTTGTTAACAGTGGCGCGTAGTGCCTTATAAGCAATTACACGTAACTTGCCCTAAACATTTTGCATTTAAACATATTTAATTTGTGGTACTCAAACAAAATCAACACTTCAATATATGATTTGTAGGACAAAGCGAACGTTACGTGCAATTTTAGATAAAACGTACAAACTTTATGCTTATCAAATTAGAAAAACTCCTCGACAGGGAATTGGTCCATATTAAATTAAAATTGATTACCTCACTTTAAGTTGTCAGTTCATAGTCTCTAGGCAAATAGGAATTGAGGGGATTGTCCGGGCCATAGAACAGATACATAATCCCAGCTATATTATGAACAATCCTGTGTTATTACACACACAAACAATTGTCCGTTCGTAAGATAATTTTATAAATAATTTTGATAGTTTTCCGATTTTTAAGTAACATATTATATTTTGTCAATGAAATACTTTTTGTCTTTTTTTGTGCATTAAAATTAATATGTTATTAGTATGTTATTTGGACGTGCATTTTCGTCTTAAAAGTAAACAAACAATGGCGAATAAGTAAACAAACTATTGAATGTTGGTTTGTTTATTATATGATTAAGGTAGGATTTTTCAATTTATCTTTTAGTGAAAAAAATAGTATGTTTGAGAATGGTAGATCGAAGCCAATTTTGAAACTAAACATTTCTAATAAATCCCATATAGGGCATTTTTAGATAATATTTACGATTAACGTCGGTGGCTAAATGGGAGTTGCATTTTGAATAAAATGTTTTGCTTGCCTTATTATTCGGAAGTGAATATAGTAAATGCGATAAAGGTTGTTTTGATTGTCATTCTTAGTAACACTAAGCACAGAATTTGCAAACATGAAGAGAAATTGATGTAAAGAAAAAATAAGCTGTTATGCTAATTCAAACTAATGTGGTTTCCCACATTAGCTGCCGCATTCGAGAAGCATAACGTAAATGTTTCTGATATCAGGGACTCATTCTGTCCTCTCCACTCCTCAGGTACAAGCTGGTGATGTGATCACTATAGACAAGGCTACGGGAAAGATTAACAAGTTGGGGCGGAGCTTTGCAAGAGCGCGCGACTATGACGCAACAGGTATATCAGTGGTGTCAACTTATGTAGACTTGGTTTATTTTGTGGTGTGTTTTGAAATTAAAATAAGTCTTTTGTAGAACTTACGAAACATTATATCGATTTCTATGATACTTTGCTTTTAGATAGCTCATTTTTCCATGTGTTAAGTGGTTATGCAACAGCATTATCATTACCATGGTCGTAGCAATCGATGAAAATGAAACAAATTTGATACTTTTCCTTACAATTTTGTTATTTGATGTTTTTGGAATATCTCCAGACCTCACGATCATTTCACTGATATATCCTATTTACACTTTGGTACTCTTTGCCATACCTCCATTCCGAACCAATTTATATAGAGGCATCCCGTGGTATAGATAATGCCATCTATCTCCTTGTGTTATACAGTATGTAAACTAAGAAAACTTCGTCACTTCAACCACTTGTCCCGTTAATCATATATAGTCTGACAAAATGTTATTTTTTTAAATTAGTCACGTAGTTTATAAAATAATTAAAGTTTCTATTTTGTGTCATATGTAATATAAATGTTATTTTTTAAATTGGTCACCTAGTTTATAAAATAATTGAAGTTTAAATTTTGCATGAAATCATAATTATGTTTAAATTAACACCCTATAACCTTTATATTAAATGTCAGTTTGGCAACGTGGCACACCTATTGCAATCTGTTAGGTGTCGAAATGAAATGTCACTTATCCGTTTCAAAAAACTAGGAAACACGCGTACATAGTAATTAAAATTTTAGGATGTCTTTACACTTACCTAAATTTTATGTTCAAAGTGTCTTCCCCGTACTGAATGCAACCGATGATTTTTGAAATCGACGATAATTATTTTGACTCATGTAATCTACAACAGCCTCTGGTATTTGAATGTTGCTCCCTTCCCATCTACAATGAATTGGCACATCTTCCATATTCATCGATATTGTTGGGGAAGTACCACCTGATATCACTGGAATGATGGATCTATTCTCTTTCGTAATGGCATTGATAATAATTAGACTTGGTTGTCGCCGTTTCGAATAGCGTTTGGCATATATTCTGGAGCATATACTAATACCATTTCCAATATATTCACCAGCACGAAGAAATGACATATTTGTAATTCCACTCACTTGATATTACGAATAACAAATTATTTCACAAAAACCTGTGACACGCATTTGTTTAATGCGACTGTCATGTCAAAACTAAACTTTTAAAAGCATAAAATGTTATTAGTCGAAGAAAAGTGTGTGTGTTGCCATATTAAATAATCAATAATCCAAAACAATTTCATTTGAAAGCACAGTTATAATTAATATATTATTATTATTAATAATAATATATTACTTATATTAATAGAAGGTAATAATAATTCATCTAAATGACAAATTAAAAAATGTTGTATTTATAGTTATTCCGGTAAGTTTATTTTAAAAATTAATGACAGAATTTTTTGTACACCTTAAATATTTGAGCGAATTACGGAATGATGTTAAAGATTTTCAAATGGCAATCAATTTGATTTACGAAATGTAAACAAAGTTGACCTTGAAATTTAATTTTGTTATCCTTTTCTTTCTTTTGACCTTGCTTTATAAAACTATACAAATGAAAGGGATAGATAGAAAAGTCAAATTCACCATCAATCTCTAAGAATGGTCATTATGCAATGTTGCCAAATTTCTTACAGTTATCGAAATATAAGATATAAGTTTGTGTGAAATATAAGATATAAGTTTTTTCAGAATAAAGTGGTATATTTTTGAAAAAATTCACATATTGCAACCTGTGCACTGTTGTGGATTGAAGTGGTGCTATTTACTGATGATATCTGCTGTATATGTGTAAAGAAATAAAGAAAAAAGAATATGTTTTAACCGCTTGAGTGCCGACGAGCACCAACGCGCTCGTGCGCGAACTGACTAAATTTGCCACGAGCATGATTGCGCTCGCAAAATCAGTAGCTGTTTAGCGCGTAGGGAAGGTCACTCGCATGCATCGGTAATTTTTTCTCTTTCTACGTGTTACATAAAGTTCAAATTATAATACTATTAGTAATTACAATATAAAAAGGATTCAGGAAAAGAAAATGCTTAACCCATAATGATCGTTTTTCAAGTTGTGAAGAAAGTGATAGTGGGAGTGACATTGTGGTGCGCTCACAATGTGGCGTAATGCAAATTTTGAGTGATAGTGATAATAGTGACGATAACAATTATTTTACTGATACGGAGGATGTACCGGACTGAAAATACGATGTGACCTTGATTTTAGTTTTTGTTATAATTTTTGTTCACAATATATATTTTCATAATTTTCTTTGTATTTTATTATCCTTGTACAAGTTTTTATTAAGAAAACACCGAAAAAGTTATTAAAATCGGATAATTTTCGGAAGAGATACAGTTTTCTTTCGAAATAAGGGTAAATGACATCAAAAATTTTTAGTATATATGAGTAAAAAACCATGGCACTAAAACGGTTAATTATAAATTAATTTCTTTGATAGTGTTGTTACTAGGTTGTAATTAGTGGTAAACTGTATTGCAGCATATATTTTTTAAGATGTCTTAAAAATTATGTCACGCTTCAGCCTAAAATTCACCTACATCAAACATTGTTATTGCCTAGTAAATGTGCCTGTAATTTTATATGCGCAATTACCTGAAAAACGTACCTATACCATTTTTTTACAAGATACTCTTTGGACCATGTTGAAAACAAAATAAAAAAAACAATAAAAATATTTAATTAACTTTGGTTTTTTTAATAACCACCTTCAATACAACAAAGCTTCCTCGACTCCTTATCACTACTCCACACTTTACTTCAGGCCACACTCATTTCGTCTATGTATGTCAGGATGGAAAACTTCATTGCGCAATTTTAAATATACATAGCGCCATCTATTGATGTATAATGGTGCACTATACATTTATGTAATTACGACGCGCCACTTTTCTTAGTTCTTTGTTGTAGTACCAATACAATGTGAATGAATTATTTAAAACGTTAAATTCGTATATCTTCAGATTGAATGAATCAATTGCGATGAAATTAAAACTAAATGTTGCTTCAAGTTGACTTTTGTATTGCTCTAAAAATCCCATCCGAATCGATTCCGTATTTTTTACATTATGCGTGCATAACAAAATACAATGGAGACTATAACTTGTAACATTGACACGTACATTCATTTCAGGTGCGCAGTCCCGCTTTGTGCAGTGCCCCGAGGGCGAGTTGCAGAAGCGCAAGGAGGTGGTGCACACGGTGACACTGCATGAGGTGGATGTCATCAATTCGAGGACACATGGATTTCTTGCTCTGTTCTCAGGTGAGTGACGAGCTGAATGTCATACAGAAGATTTGTTTGTATATATAAATAATATAATTTATCATCAAAGAAACAATGAGCTAATTAATGGTTGAGAACATCAGATCTGCTGGTCGATTAAAATTTGGTTTATCCTCTGAAGTTTATTAAAACAAGTTTATCTTCGTTAGAAATGTCTAAAACCTTTGCTTGATTACGAAAATATTTGTTAAAATGATCCTACAGAAGATTGTTTAGATAATTTGCTTGCAACAATTAAAAAATTTATATTTGTGTTAATCATAACTTACAAACACGGTTATAGTTAAATATAGTACACATTTGGTTAAAATAGATACAGGATATTTACAAAATTGATTATACTATAGAAAACTGTATAGAAAAGATATTTAAAAATAATTTCATATTTTGCTGCATATTTATTTAGATACCTGTTTATAGCATCTATTTGCAAAATTTTGTGTCTATTTCTTGCGGCTTTGCGGCGGCTATGTCAGAGGCCTAGGTGAATTGAGGGATACAATGAAGTTATTAGGGTGGAACCTTACAGAACCTTGAAAACTGGCCATTCTTTGATCTTCGTCGTTTGCTAAACACCATTCAACACGTCCATTTGACTGAACTGCCAAAAACATGTAGATAGTAGGCATCCGAGTTCTCAAAATTTAATGTAAATAACCCTTTTGCACTAACTGAGTTGATCTATCAGCTTTGCGGTAAATATCAAAAGACGATCTTTGTCGTTTGCTAAACACCATTCAACACGTACATTTGACTGAACTGGCAAAAATATGCAGATAGTAGGCATCCGAGTTCTCAAAATGGAATATAATTATTCCTTTGCACTGATTTGATCTATCAGCTTTGCGGTAAATGTCAAAAGACTCAAGCAGCCAATGTTTCAGTTTTGCGTCTAGTGCAATTGGATGGCATTTATTATATCCTCGGAGGTTAATTTCTAAAAACTAAATTTTTTTTCAATAAGTACATTTAGAAATAGTTTCGAAACATTTAAAAGAAATAATTATTCTGCAGGTTTAGTTTGCCTAATACTGCGTGCTCCCTTTTATGTTCTTTCAATTAGTATTTGAGAAGCGCTTGTTTTATAAATATTTGTAGAAACATTTATATGTGTATGTATAACTTTAATATACATATTTATACCGTAACAGAGAAATTACTGTAACTTTCGGCTCGGAATGCTTCCAACAACAAATTTCCAACACCAATATAGAAGTTTTGTTGGGTAAGAATCCAGTATAATCTGATTATGAATGTCGTATTAGTGATTATTGTATAGATAAAAACAATACGAAATAGTCAAAATATGATGGGACGAGGTTCTTGCACTGGAATATCCCTTTCCAACAACTTTCACCTATTTTGTATGAGCTGAACCTAAATGTAACGTCACCTATGGGTTTCTTGTCTATTTCTTACTTGTAACTTTTTTATGGAATTATTCTTTGCGTTTGTAATGGAAATAAATAGATACTCAAGTTAAATATTTGATTCACACCCTACTCTATCCGAGTTCCTAAATATGTGGACGTAATTGATCATTGGTGAAATAAAAGCGTTTATAGCTTGTTTTCTCAACATGGGTATTATAAAGAAGTCTATCGCAAACTATCGGTTTGTCATTTTCTCGCAACATATCCTTGGTTTGGTGAAATGTTTCGAAAGCATTGTTTCACAATAATACTAAGTGCGGGTGTGTGTTTTTAAAGATATTACGTAACTTTTGTGAATATTGTGATATTAAGTTTAAATGACACGGTCAATTTTCGTGTAGGCCTCTGGCTAGCTACCAATTTCCACGTACATCAAACATTTTTACTGTTTTGTAATCATGAGTATTGGTAAATAAATTAGAAATGAGTAACAGGTTTGAGGAACTTGGGGTCTCGTCAAAATTAACAAGAAAGATATAAATATTTATAAATACCCCTATATATTATAAATATCTATTTGTTTGAAAAACATTGTGCACTTTTGTCAAATTGTTAATAAATCTTTAAACACAAACAGTCCTATAATATCAAGGGACCGTAAAAATATTAGAAAAGTACAAAAAATAACAGGCATAACAAATGCAAGCGCCATGAAATATCACCTGTCGCTGTCATCTGTCAGTGTATCAACTTTCAATATCAATATTTCTGTCATAATGCATTTGAGTTGTTTATATATTATATTATTACGATTAGATACAAAAAGTTGCATCTTTTGAATAGAAGAATTATTAAAAGTATAACATGACAAATTTTTTACAGTCACAGCCTTAAATAATGGACTTAATCATTTTACTGTCACAGCCTTAAATAATGGACTTAATCATTTTACTGTCACAGCTTTAAATAATGGACTTAATCATTTTACTATCACAGCCTTAAATAATGGACAATCATTTTACTGTTACAGACTTAAATAATGGACTTAATCATTTTACTGTCACAGCCATAAATAATGGACCTAATCATTTTACTGTCACAGCCTTAAATAATGGACTTAATCATTTTACTGTCACAGCCTTAAATAATGGACTTAATCATTTTACTGTCACAGCCTTAAATAATGGACAATCATTTTACTGTTACAGCTTTAAATAATGGACTTAATCATTTTACTATCACAGCCTTAAATAATGGACAATCATTTTACTGTTACAGACTTAAATAATGGACTTAATCATTTTACTGTCACAGCCATAAATAATGGACCTAATCATTTTACTGTCACAGCCTTAAATAATGGACTTAATCATTTTACTGTCACAGCCTTAAATAATGGACTTAATCATTTTACTGTCACAGCCTTAAATAATGGACAATCATTTTACTGTTACAGACTTAAATAATGGACTTAATCATTTTACTGTCACAGCCTTAAATAATGGACAATCATTTTACTGTTACAGACTTAAATAATGGACTTAATCATTTTACTGTCACAGCCTTAAATAATGGACCTAATCATTTTACTGTCACAGCCTTAAATAATGGACTTAATCATTTTACTATTACAGACTTAAATAAAAGACTATGTAAATGTACGCTCGTTGACATTTGTTATTGTTACCATTTCTTTAAATACTTCTGTCAAAATGCATTATAATTATGTAAGAATACCGTTTTCATATTTTTAATTGTTTTTTAACTATAAAGTTACATCATTTTGATATAAAAATGTATAACATTAGAATATTCGGCTTATTTTTTATGTATTGTATGAAACTTTAAAATAATACAATGTGCAAAATAAAAAAATAATTGTCAATATTACTATCTCTCTAAATAATTCTGTCACAATGCGTTATAATTTTGTAACAATACCGTTTTTATATTTTATTGTGTTGTGCAGACAACCTTTATATTATAATTGTTTATTAACTATAAAAAGTTACATAATTTTCATATAAAAATGTATAAAATTAGAATATTCAGTTTATTTTTTATGTATTGTATGAAACGTCAAAGTACTACAGTGTACAAAAGACAATAATAATTGCCAAAACGATTCCTTTTTCATTTCACATAAATACTTACTTGGGGGCTACAGAGATAATACGTACGCCATTAAAAAATACGCCATTGTTCGTTATTTTTAGTTTTTTGTATTTATTTTAAATTCACGGTCATTACTAGGTACTGCTAGGCAGAAATTGGCCATGTCATTTTCAGTGATTTTAGTTCATTATATTTTATATATTTCTTGAGTTGCGTCGTTAAAATTTGTTTAGGTATATTGCGTCTTTTATGATTATTTTGACTGCATTTTTAAATGCATGTTGCATGATTAAATATTTCTTTTTATACAAAACGCAATACTTATATTCATATCAACAAAACATAGTCAAAAGTACTAGAGTTAATTAGATAAGTATAAATTTTTTCGATATGAAATTACGAATAACGAATTGTGTACACACTATTCCCACCATAACCACCCGGGTTGTCTCAGGGTCCCTCCTGGGACCCTTAACAACTCACCTCATACAAAAAGGGGATCTTCGAAAGTCCCCTAATAGTGTCCCGTATCTACAATCACAGCGCTTCCACCCAATTGGGTTAGAGTCTGTCTCTTATCAACGAATCATTTAGTACCTCCATTTTTTCTAGAACCCTTTTAGCGAACGCTCTAAACACAAATGAAAACGTGATATATTTTTGAGCAAGTTGAGTGTCTTCAACGTACACCTGTGAAATAGTTAAACGCAAAAGCCTTAACTTTTGAAAAGAATAATTTGATGTTTAATATGACTTTATTGGGTTATGTTTCCTTAGGTGACACTGGTGAGATAAAGTCTGAGATCCGTGAGCAGATTAACGGCAAAGTAGCTGAGTGGCGCGAGGAGGGCAAAGCAGAGATTATTCCTGGCGTCCTCTTCATCGATGAGGTACCGAATGAGTAGTTTTGTCTCTCTGTGAAATGTGCTCGTATTATAAACGAAAACTGTTTATAATTTATTTCGTAATGCTTTGGCAGGCTCACATGCTCGACATGGAGTGTTTCTCGTTCCTCAACCGCGCGCTCGAGTCGGATATGTCGCCCATTCTTATGATGGCTACGAATCGTGGAGTGACACGCATACGTGGTACCGCGTACCGTGGACCCCATGGTATGCCCATCGACCTGCTCGACCGTATGATCATCGTTCCAACGCAGCCCTATCAGCAGTCGGAACTGAGGGAGATATTGAATATCAGGTACTAGAGATGTAACTCATGAGTGAGAGATGTAAAAGATATAGCTCACTTGCTACGATCATATCTATCACTCGCTCACTTGAAGTCAAAATGTATCAGTATATCCCTAGCTCGGAAGTGATTGACGTTTTTTTCGCTTCACCAAATCAATCGTTTCATTTACTCGTCGCGTCGGGAAGATAGATGTAAAAGTATATGTTTTGTCGTTACATGAAAGAGAAAGAAAACGATCGAACTGTTTAGTCAAATATACAACTGGATCTAAGTAGATGAACGTAGCTACTCGCGATCGAATTTGAACGCTGTGATAAAGTATAGTATTTAGTCCACTCAATATATTTGCGTAAACACTTTTTTCGTTTCATTTCAAAATTCTAATTTACAATTGTATAAATACGCCAATCTATTCCAATTTATTTAATTATTATTAAAGTTATTTTATGTATAATTTGAATCTAGGTTGATAGATCTAAATCCTAAACCTGCAAAGTATTAAGCAAAATCAAGTGGATACTTTTGTAGAATTTATTTTTATTTTCAAACAATAGTGCGTAGTGTTCAGTCATTACTATTTATCACCACGTTGTATGACCATTGTTCCAACGGTTTAACGTATGCGTAATAAATAATTTCATTTATAACTCTGAGTACTGAGATATCTTTTCGAGAACGCACTTGGCGAAAGCTCTAAATGACTCAAAGATCAGTTCATTCTCAAACAAATTAGGGTGCATGTTCTCTAACAAACTCTACGCACATCATCGTGCTCACCATATTGGAATAAAACATGTCACGAAACCGCAGGTACACACCGGGCTATCTCATATCCCGTGAAAAACTGTGAGGTATAATAGTCGGTAACGAGCCAGTTTTCGTGTAACCGTTCGGACACATCAGGGGAAGAATAATCTAGTCGCTTTCCAGTTTGAATCTGGGGAATCGATCTCCAAAATACGCCTACAGCGGTGGGATTGTGACATGAAACATTGACAAAGCACTGTTGGAGTCTTGGTGACTTAGCTCTAATAAGAAAGCTTTTGTCGGCAAATGAGAACGAGCCGGATAAAACAAAAGTTGAATATTTAGAAGCATAGCAACGCCATTTGTTTAGAAAAAAAAGAATAGTTTTTGTTTATTCCGCAAGAAACTGTTCGATTTATCGAGATAAGTATTGCGAAAATAGCTGTGTTATTAGGAAAGACACAAATTGTTTTCACATTTAAAACATTACTTAGGACAAAATTGTTGACATGAGACGTTTATGGGGAAGTGAATGTTATCTTTACCTGGATCAAAAATTAATTTTGTAATTTTTTTTATATAGTATTTTTTTTATATATCCTGGTGAACGCAGATTTGTAAAAAAAATTTTTGTTTATTGTTATATATAGAGTAGATCTTGTTGAATACAGGTTTTTAAAAAAAAATTTTTTTGATTGTCATTTAGCAATTTAAGGTTGTTGTCGTGTGGCAGTAAGATGCAAAAATTGTTATAAAATTTTTTATTGAAAATTATTTTTTTGTTTTCCGAACTATTAATGTTGCGTCATTTTAACAGTTTGTAAAAAAAATAATTTTTGGATTTCTTTAAATAAAACGAAGTGTAATGAAATACCTAATTTTTCTGTAATGTTAATAGAGTACCATTTTTGAGAGTGAGTTATACCAAAACTAAATGGGAAATATCTTTTTTTTTAAATTTTAATATAATATCATTTTACATTGACTAAGTTTTTTCGACAAATGTCTCGATGCGTTTTTAAAATGAATTCAGTGTAGTGAAGTTATTACTTTTCCTGTACTCTTAATTGTACAGATTTTCAGAGTAATTTTTACCAAATTTTTTTTTCTAAATTTTAATATAATGAAATTTTACATTGACTTAGTTTTTTAGACAAATTGCTTGATGCATTTTTTAAATAAAATGAAAAGTATGGTGAAATTATTACTTTATTGTTGAGTTTTAATTTTTTGAGAGCGTTCTTTACCAAAACTAAATGGTAAATAATTTTTTTTTCATAATGTTAATATTTTTTATTGACATACTTTTTTAGACAAATCACTCAACATGTTTTTAAAATAAAATGAAAAGTGTGGTGAAATTACTACTTTTGTATGTATCTGTAATGTTGATTTTATAGTTTTGGAGGGCGTTTTTACCAAAACTAAACGGTAAATAATTTTTTTTTATAATATTAATATTTTGTATTGACATAGTTTTTTAGACAAACCGCTCGACAGGTTTTTTAAATAAAATTAAGTGTGATGAAATGATTACTTTTGTATGTACCTGTAATGTTGATTTTACAATTTTTGAGAGCGTTTTTTTTATCAAAATTAACAGTAAATAATTTTTTTTCATAGTGTTAATATTTTTTATTGACTTAGATTTTTAGAAAAATCGCTCGACTGGTTTTTTTTAATAAAATTAAAAATGTGGTGAAATTACTACTTTTTCTGTAATGTTAATTGAACAATTTTTGAGAGTGATTTTTGTCAAAAGTAAATCGTAAATAATTTTTGAGTGCCGACGAGCGCCATACTAACTAAATTTTCCAAGAGCGCGATGGCGCTCGCGAAATCATTTGCTGTTTAGCGCGTGGTAGGGGAGGTCGCTCGCACGCATCGCTAATTTTTTATCTTTCTACGTGTTACATAAAGTTCAAATATAAAAAGGATCCAGGAAAAGAAAATTTTTAACCCATAATGTCGGAATACGAAAATAATTTGAGTGGAAATGATCGTTTTTCAAGTTGTGAAGAAAGTGATAGTGGAAGTGACATTGTGGTGCGCTCACAATTTGGCGTAATGCAAAATTTTTAGTGATAGTGATGATAACAATTATTTTGCTGATATGGAGGATGTACTGCAAAAATACGATGTGACCTTGATTTCATTTTTTGTTATAATTTTTGTTCACAATACATATTTCCATAATTTTCTTTGCATTTTATTATCCTTGTATAAGTTTTTATTAAGAAAACACCGAAAAAATTATTAAAATTGGATAATTTTTGGAAGAGATACAGTTTTTTTTCGAGACAAGGGTAAATGACATAGAAAACAAAAGATTTCTTTGGCATTTTTAAGTATATATGAGTAAAAAACCATGGCACTAAAGCTGTTAAATTAAGTTACATATTGATAGTTTGAATAAATATATAAAAAATTCAGCGAATTTCGTCGACGAAGTGTTTTACACAACAACTATGTTAAGAAATTTTGAACTTGCTAGTTGTGGATATACTTGTAGTGATATTCAAAATTAAGTACAGATTTTCTTATCGCCATAATGATTCTCATGAAGATAATTTTGCTTATCGTTATTGTCTAATTTGGTTTTCACGTCAAATATCTTGTCAATGTCTGTCTCGTATCAACCGGTTTCACGTTGATAACTGCATTATCATTAAATATATTTCAACAAATAAGAATTATCAACAAATTTTCACATATTGGCAGATGCGAGGAGGAGGACTGCGAGATGTCTGCGGACGCACTGACTGTACTGACGCGCGTCGCTACCGAGACGTCATTACGTTATGCCATTCAGCTTATCACCACTGCATCGTTAGTGGCTAGACGCAGAAAGGCAAACGAGGTACATTCATGTTGAAATATTTTATAGGATTTTTTTATATTCAACTTTTTATAGTGCGATAACTGTATAAATTAGAAGGACAAAAAAATCAGAGACAGAAAGGAACCTCTGCCATATTGGTTTTGAAAGATTGACAATTTTCAGTTGTTGGTCAGTCATTTAATAATTTAATATTATATATCTTGTCTGGCTGCCAATGTTCCAAGGTTGTTAATGAAAAGAGGAATTCTTACAATTTCAAAAGTCATGTCTGTCTGTCTATCATAGTCTCACAGCTTCACAGATTGTCAAGTAAAAGTTTTTTTTTATTCTTTGTCACATTTTCATTACTGAAGGTCGTGCCTGTATTGAAGTGCCTTACTAGAGTATCTGACCTTCCATATTATGAGGCTGCTTCTATGCTAACAACATAGCTTCTGGTTGTATAAAGGCGGTAATGGCAGAGATTCCCGTGATCATTAATTAAGATGAATCGGTCTCCAAATAAGTAAGCTGAATCGATTCTTTTCACTGATTCAGATTCAGTGAGTCACTTAGGTGGATCAAGATTACCCGTGATTAAATAATTCATGACAGGAAAAGTGTTCAAAGTGGTAGCGGATGTGTTGGTGATAAATTACTGTCACCTAACTGCTGATGTGACCCTTTGACGCTGATTAATTAGTCCTCAAGCTTTTGTTGGTTTAGTGATATTAGATGTCTATATTATCTGTGGCAATAGATGTCTCTGTACATACATTTTAGAAATTTCAATTTCATTGCTTTGTTTCGGTCAATGAATCCCAAAATGGCCCCTTCAAAATCGGTTTTGATTGGGGCTTCATGTGAGCGGAAAACGACATGGAGGTCCACTAGATGTAAACAGTGGTCTATGTGCGCAGACCCCATTTAGGTAAGTCGTCATAAGCATACAGGATTTCTGTAAATGATGTAATACACTTAACAGGGATTGTGTAAAATTTTCCTAAGTGTCTGCTTTGTGGTGTGTTACAAATTGGAGTGAAAATGATATATATTTTTTTCTTTGGCAATTATCCATTCTACAAAAAAATTGTATCATAACGAGCAGCATTGCTTCAGCTGTGTCAGATATATTAAATGTTAATATGTTTAGGAAAATTCAGTATTGGCAGCCAGGGGGTGCCAAAAAGTTTAGTTACCTCTGGCTTAAACCATAGTGCATAGTCGAGACCGATAAGAAATTGAGTAACCCAAAGTTGATGGTGAAGAGCTTCAGTCTTATTTCAGATTCTTAGATTCTCAAATTCAACGTATAGAATAATAACTGCTTTTCCCAAACCACCTCTCGCTGTTGAGAGAGGGTGTAAGTGAATTCAATCGTCACCTTATAACTCTAAGTCTTCCAGTTTTGGTAATGAAAGTTGAAGGGTTATTGCGGTGTTTTGGGTTGTCACCGGGTTACAAGCTATGAGGGGACGACAAACGGCGGTGCTGGGTTTAATAGGCTATTTGACTTGAATTTTTAAATTGTTTTAAATTGTTCTATTTTGTATTATAAGCACACTATATTTGTATTTCTTGGATATATGCCGTATTTTTTATATAAATCACTTTTAAAGTTAGAATTTTCGAACTCGTGCTAAAAACACAATTTCTGTAATGGCAGCTAGCATGAAGTCACACACAATGTAAACAAACAGTCCTATCCACTGAAGGGGATTATTATTTATTTTCATATTAAAATGTATAAATAGTATGTAGTGACACAATGTAAAAATACGTCTATAAAAAGTCGACACAAAGTGTTGTTTCACTGCCAACAAATCTTAAAAGATGAAAAAAGTGGCACTAATTGGTGGCTGCAATTAGCCCGAAGAGATCCAAACAGCATTGTAGCTCACTCTATCTTTTTTTGTATGAAGATCATTTTGATACAAATAATATTTGTGTTTTAAACATTATTATCGATATCAATGCCTATAAACCAAAAGAATAAGAATATTAACTTTTGGTATGAACGCGTTTTAGTACCAATGATATTTTGACAATTGTTAGTGTTTATCTAAATTTAAATTTTTGATATGATATGATAGAATTTACATTAAAAACGATATGTTTAAAAAAATTCTGCAGCAGACGATTATTTATTATAAAAAAATCAATTGACTTTTGTTTCCGAGAAAATATGTTTTAACCTTTTTTTCCACTTAGTTCACTTTTATCGCTAAGCACTAATTACACAATTAAAAATATAATTTCTGACAAATTGTCAAGTATTTACAATATAAATATAGTAAATTTAATTATCCAACTCGAATATTTACTTAATCTGTCAATTTTAACAATAACATCTTGTTTATCCAACAACATTCAGGAAAAGTCTACTTGTCTATGATTTATGTTTGGAATAAAATTATAGTGCTGATATGTACATTAGCGTATGCATTGCATGGAAATTAAATAAATTTCTTTATACATTAGTTATGACCGGAAGTTATTTTAATTAAATATATCATTTGTAATGTATTTCTTTTCGTATAATATGTAATGAGTTCATATTATAAACAAATAATATTAAATGCAAAAGGTGATAGTTATAAATTTAAAAAAAAAGAACAAAAGGACCATAATTTAAAGATTTAAAAACTTGTCTGCGACGTCATCCAACTTTTAACCAATAACAGGGCGTTTGCTACGCTGATTAAATTTTAAAAAAGATTGTGATTTCTTTACGTTTTTTATATAATATAAACTTATTCTTCCGAAAATTAAAAGTAATACGCTTATTTACGTTGTAATCTAACAGGATAGCCCCGAATTGGGGTATATTTTCGATGTTGTTAAATAGCCTATTCCCAGCTGCTCGTTGAGCGGGGCTGGACTGATGTTGTAATTGGCTGTAAGCAATTGCTTTTATAGCAACTAGTCTAATATGTATATCAGTTGTGAACTCTATATAAATAAAATAATGTCCATCAAAATGAAGATTATGTGGTGCAGTAATTACAAGCATTGTTATTTTCCTCTTATGCAGGTGAGCATGGAGGATGTGAAGAAGGTCTACTCGCTGTTTCTGGACGAGCACCGATCCTCACAGTTCCTCAAGGAGTACCAGGATGAATTCATGTTCAATGATATTGGTGAGTGCGTTGACCCTGATAATTGCGTACCAGAGCTGGCATAGCTCTATGAAAGTAAATTTTCTTTTAAGTTATACAAGGAAATGATATGCGATAAAAATTTTGTCCTAGAATGTTAGTGATAACAATTGTTTAGAAATTAGTCGCTATCGAGTTTGGGATGTGAGCTCAAACTTTGCTACAGGTTAATTTGCGATAAAAATTTTGTCCTAGAATATTAGTGATAAAAATTGTTTAGAAATTAGTAGTTATCGAGTTTGGGATGTGAGCTCAAACTTTGCTAAAGGTTAATTTGCGATAAAAGTTTTGTCCTAGAATATTAGTGATAAAAATTGTTTAGAAATTAGTATTTACCGAGTTTGGGATGTGAGCTCAAACTTTGCTAAAGGTTAATTTGCTATAAAAATTTTGTCCTAGAATATTAGTGATAAAAATTGTTTAGAAATTAGTAGTTACCGAGTTTGGGATATGAGCTCAAACTTTGCTAAAGGTTGCTTGCGAACCAAGCTTGAACCAAGGAGGTATAAGTAATAATAAACCTCAAAAAGAGACCAGCAAAAATGGACCTGGTGTTATGAAAATAGAATATAATTTTTAAAAATGTTATTTTTTAGAACATAAAAACTGAAACATTTTAGCGATTGACAATCAGGAAATTGAAATACAATTTATGATCGTAATCCAAAATAAAAAGCACAAACATTATATTTTTAATACATCAAGAATTTTTGATAAAAATCTAACTAAGTATCTAACATATTTTTTTCATTTGATGTTAACAGTTTGATAAATAACAATAAAAATCTAACGAAGTCGATATCTATTGGTTTTTAAATTTGTAGTCATTGCCTAAATCAATTAAAAATTTAATTGTTTTCAAATATTGAATATATTGGCGTTAATTTTGTAGAAATTCATTATTCACAATTAAATGAAACTACGTGAAGTAGTATTATTTCTACTTTCTTTAAGTTCTTTACCATGACCTAGGTTTCGTTGTATTACATCTTCAGGTGGGTTATTAGCAAACATTAGCAAAGATCTTTGCTGAAGATGTTGTAATACAACGAAACCTAGGTTGTGGTAAACAAATTAAAGAAAGTAGAAATAATACTACATCGCGTAGTTTCATTTAATTGTGAATTTAACTGTTAACAGATATTGACATTCGTTGTGTGTTGTCAAAATGAATATTTTTTTCACTCTTTTCGAGTTTTAGAGAGTACGTAGGGTTTGAAATTATCAAGATAAATGTGCCTCATGATAATTATCAAGCAAAATGGTATCAATTGATTGTTATTTAACTGGTATTATCTATCAATTTTTACGTTAGAAGCGAGTAGTTTAGTAATAAATTACAAACATTTAACAACCAAGATAACCTTTTATTTATATTGGCCACGATTTTACAATTCCAAAACTTATGAAACAAAACTTTCAAGCCGAAAGGCAAAAATCAAACTACTACATCGTCTTCATCCTCCTCAATTGCATCAACTTTTTGATGATTGTCTTTTTTTTTGATGAAGCTGAAGATTCAAAATTCATAGTAAAACTTAAAACTGATTACTGAATCAGATGTAGAATGACTGGCAGTTACAGCAGTAATCAATACAAAAGAAGAATGACTGACAGTTTGATAGATACGAAACACGATACGGGAAGACTCCCTTCATAAATCTTCCGCGTATTTCGATACATCTAGTCACTTAATATTATTAAAAATTGAAAATTGGCGAATTAAATATGTTCTATTATATTTATTAAGGTAATTATCAACTTATGTTTATCTTGATAATTATCGGTGATAATTATCGCTTCGAACCCTATTGATGGACCTGCCAGTTTTGTGGATTGGTATGTTACACCTATGCACGGAGGATACGACAGGATGCAATCTGCACTTTGTTTCATCTTGCTGTTTCAAAGAGTTGCGTAGATATAGCATATGCTTTTATGAAAAATAACTTTATTTCCTTAAAAACCCAAGATTTCTCATTCGTCTGATTAGCAATTGAAATAACACTTTTAAGGGGTTTATTTTTTTCATTTTGTCCATATAATCTGTCATTTTTATTCTTGTGACACGTAGGCCCAACACCAACGTCTTTTCTTGGACTCTAACAATCTCCGACATTGTAGGGCGATGCCCTACGTGGAGTTAAAATAAACAAAACGTAGAACCATGTTGTATTGTGTATTTTTAAAATTGCAAGTCCAACATGAGTATTCTGATCCGCTAAGGGACCATCTTGATGTAGCCTACCCTTTTGTGTATACCTTAACTAGTAGGGCGTTATTTTCCAATCGTGCCATTGTTAAAAATAGTTTACAACAATCGGATGAGACAAATAAAAACCAGCCGAATTTACATGAACATTGTCTAGAATCTTATTATGTATTGCTAAAAGGTCCTTTTCTGTGGAAGTTCATCAGATCTACTAATGTTTTAAGTTAAATGGCAAGCCTAGTACAAGGATTCTATTCCAGCCGTACCGATGGTATGAAGAAAAGCCACATAAAGTCAGTCACGTCAATGACCTCCTTGGTTTAATCTGTCTTAAAAGGAAAGATGGAACTCTTATAAGATCACCCATTTGTCTTTCTGTCTGTCACAGGCAAACACAAAAAGAATTTTTCAAATCAAACATATGGTTTCAGAGATTGGCATGAACAAATAGACAAACAAACTTTTTGTTTCTTATATTAGTATAGATTAACATACCCAATAATGAGATTTATTAAACACTTTCATTTATGGTTTTAAACAAGTGCACCTCAAACTTTGAACAGGTTTTTAATGTATTTTTTCTTTTCTTTTCAGACGAACAGCCCCCGCAGGCGATGGAAATCTCGCAATAGTTATTTAGATTATTAATTAGGTTAAAAGGTTATTTGCAGTTTTTCCAAGTACATACTTTATGGAGATGTTTTCAGTATCTAATGGTTTAGCCAAAAAGGTTAGGTTAGTTTGGATAACATCCTGTTTTGGTTCCAAAAATTTGTTTAGTAAAGCCTGACGACGTTTGAGACTTCGCGCCCGTGGTGATTAATCAAATATGACGGATTGTTGACGCATACTCACTTAAGGAAGTAAAGAAATATCTAATAACGATTGCATCTTCATCCAAGAGCTTGTAACGTTCTGCTTCATGTCACAGAAGTGTGCAATGACCTTTGAAACGCTTCAGTTCTTCACACGAGATCAAATTTTTTGTCTTTCTGGTATTTACAAATGAAGCGTTTATTATTGAATAGTGAAGAATTCTTTATTACGTATCGGAACGTAATCCGAGATAAAACAGACGTACGTTGGTATAATAATGAGCAACCTTTTTATTTAAGTATTATTGACTTTTGCTTTTGGCAATATAAAAAAATTATCATGTTCTTGTGAATCCTTGAGCGTTTTGTGGCTTATTAATTAGGACACATTTTGGCAGCCAGTGTTTTTGGAGTAATTTAAGATGATTTAGCAATATCAGTTGGCTGCAGTTGTGCGTTTCTTTCAAGTTTTTTCGAGTGTCTGAAGTTTGGATTGATATTCTTTAATCGGTATTAAATTAATGACGAGACCGCAAATAAGCGTAAGGCAGATAAAGAAGTACTTCTAGGTTTAAATCCAGGTCGAGCTGCCGAGTAGAAATGCAAATTTGCTAGTAATGCTTGTATGCATAATCATTTACAACTTTTTGTACGTGATGAGCACACGTCTGCATCGAAAATATATTTACATCTAAATTAAATTTCTAGCTGTATTGGCACAGGTCACTACACTATCATCACAACAAGTATATTGTCATTTCCAATTAAGAAAAGCATCGTTAAGATTTCGATTAATCTCGTAGAATACTGATTCGTATCTCTATGACGTTTTTGAAATTTGCAAAGTCAATGATTTTCATCGTTAACTAAAAATGTTTTCATAAATATTAGAAATTATGTTACAAATATAATTTTCGTTTGGTGAGCTTAGTATGATTACGCAGATAAACAAGACGACTCCTGCTGGAGTAAAGCCTTAGTAGAATGCGCTCAGTATTTGGATAAATGGTCATGCAAAAAAATTGTGTGATATCAGTTTCTTATTAAGATATTTCTTGAAAAATGCAAATTTGTGTAAGATTAAAATTTTGTGATAAATTGATATGGAATTTTATTTGAGTATTTCAGAGGTACCTATAATTCAGAAAAAACAAGACGACTCCTACTGGAGTAAAGCCTTAGTAGAATGCGCACAGTATTTGGATAAATGGTCATGCAAAAAAATCGTGTGATATCAGTTTCTTATTAAGATTTTACTTGAAAAATGCAGATTTTTGTAAGATTTAAGTTTTATTTTAATGAATAAAATGAATAATTTTGTAATAAAAAAATATGGAATTTTATTTGAGTATTTCACGGGTAAATATAATTCAGAAATTAATGACACAAGGTTGTTTTCCTTTCTTGTCTTCCGCAACCTTGACAACCTTGTGTTCCGCAACAAAATATGTCACACTTAGCATTTATACCTCAGACCGATCTTATCAAATGTCTTTGAAGTTTTCCAAAAATTACCTAACTTGGATGTTATCTCAGTGGTTTCGTTTTCCTTTTAACACATATGTTGGTATTCATACGAACATTTGCTGATGTTACTGCTATTGTTGGAGTTGATGAAACTACCATTAATGCGTCGGTAAATCTCCAGAAAAACCTTGATGAAATGGCTAAAGAGTTAGCGAATCAGAGCCGGAATAAAATTATCTTAGACAGTGCATATTCAGACAGATATCTGACATGGATCGAGGGTATATTTACAATTGTCTAACAGCTACGAAAGTTATACGGGCTCAGAGAGAGCAGGTTAAAACTAATCATGGAAAATAAGCACTTACTGTGCAGTTTGTTCTAAAACCAATATGGATACAGTGGATTTCAGTTTTAATGACGAAAACATCGTACGTTATTAAAAAAAAATTTTTTAAATATTACATTCTAAAATTTTCCTTAAAAATTTTATAATAGAACGTATTGTAAAAAATAAGCTGTTTACTGTTATTCATTGCTTGTGTTACGACCTATGGATATAATGACTTACTATCGGCAGTTCCTTCATTGTTATAACTGGAATCCACTGTATATGTGCATGTGCAGTTAGGGAATAGCTTCTAATTCCAACCTTAAAATTCTGCAACAGTCTCAATGTTTTCTTTTTTACACATGATCACTGGTTCCTCCTGATACCACACAAACAATTGTCTGCATCACAAGTTAAAATTAAAACCGAAGCAAGAAATAAAGGACTCTGAAAACATGCTGCAAAAGATTGCGAAGTCACATTTAAGTGGACGCCTGATGGAAGAATAAACTAATGCAGTATTTAAAAGATCGAAGAGACGAACAGCTCCTTAATTTTTCTATGGAAGGTCCATAGAAAAATGATGTCATATATGTGAACATATCATTGCATATTGTACAAATACACCACGCCATTCTTAAATTCACAACGTCTAGCTAGATGTCGACAGACAGCTTGGAGTTTCAACAACGCACTTAACAAAAGGAAGAGAGGTGGAATTAGGATTATGAGAGGTAAAACTTTTCTAGAAATTTCTTCAATGACTTTCCAGCTCAAATTTCCACACCTTTGTTTGATTGTAGCGGTGTACCACAGTTTTGTTCATCTCTTCTATTGGATACAAAGCCGGCAGCTAATGCGCTTATAAAGATACACTTTAGTGCTTTAGATCAACTACATATGATGTTAAATATTCACTATTGAATATATTTGGCTTTAATTTTGTAGAAATTCATTATTCACAATTAAATGAAGCTACGCATGTAGTTATTTTTTCTACTTTCTTAAAGTTCTTTACCACGACCTAGGTTTCGTTGTATTACAACATCTTCAGGTGGGCTATTAGCAAAGATTAACTCTTAGGAACCTCGAACAGCATTTATATATTACAAAACAATAGCGGAAGCCGGGTTTGTGTGGGTTTTCCCACTGCTTATGTTAGTGAGTTTATTGTAGGGGAGCGGTGTAGGATTTATTATACTTCCGAAAGTTATACAATATGATGTTATTATATAAAATTATACAATGCAAATATTCCGATGTATGTAATAAAATTAAAAGGATATTATTCTCAGTAATGTATTTATACAATAGCAAGGGGGTCTGAACGTTAAAACAAGGCTATACCACTAATTATACATATCTTCTGTTTTATTTTTTTTTATGTTTAGATGTGTAGTTGAGCTGAAACAATTTGAAGTGCACTCTAATATCAATGTTGTCTAACTATATTATGTCTAGAAGATATTAAGTATGGGTGATTAATTGATGTGCAATATATTTAGGCAAGGAAGTGTCGGCCTCTGATTTCAAACTAAATACCTAAATTAAAGCCCCTTGGTTTAGAATTTGGTCTCGCATCAATAAATAATCTGTACCTGCTGAATAGATGGAACTTATTTATGGGCAAGTAAGCAATACTTATTTTGTATTTATATTGGGGCAATGTTGAGAAAATGCTTTTGTAATAACTCTAGTGGCATTATAAAAAAAACAATTATTGTCAACTGATAATATTTGTAAAAATATTGCGAGCAAACTTTTGCAGATACGGTTTAGTCTTAAAAAATTTTGAAGCAAGACACTTTGTAACGATCCTATTGAATCAGCGTGTAAGTAATATTGTCAAAGTAAATATAATTGGTCTAATGACACTGTGTCAGAGCTTCATTTGAGTCTTAGAGTTGAAAAATAAAAGACAATTTGTATAAGATAATTGGGTATTTGACTAATTTTTTTTTATTTCATTAATCATAATTTCAAGGTACAAGCTGATGAGTGAACATTTTTTTAAATAATCTTAAAAATTGACCGAGTTATAAAAGTTTAAATTTAACCTTTAGACAAGGACGGCAATACTCTGTTGTGAGGTCATTTTTAATATTGCACATTATATTCTACGAGAGGAAAAGAGACAGGGATATACCCAACTCCATCCGTATCTTCAAATTTAGAAGCTTACAACTGGCTTATTTTTCAATCAATTTTTGAATTTTTTTCAAGACTGGTTTTTAATTAACTTATATTTCACAATATTGTACGAAAAATATCAAAATTTAGAATGAGTCAACTACCGTATTCCTTATTTTTTATTTTGTTACTGAAATAAATGGTATGTTGGATAGCTTGTTCCCATGAGCACGCAAGGAAACCAACTAATTGACATGTCCGTTGCACTCTACCTCATCTCCACTCAACAACTACTGGCAAATAATTACAAAAACACAATCCCTTATTTTTTTATTTTGTTACTGAAATAAATGGTATATTGGATGGCTTGTTCCCATGAGCACACAAGGAAACCAACTAATTGACATGTCCGTTGCACTCTACCTCATCTCCACTCAACAACTACTGGCAAATAATTACAAAAACACAATCCCTTATTTTTTTATTTTGTTACTGAAATAAATGGTATATTGGATAGCTTGTTCCCATGTGCACACAAGGAAACCAACTAATTGACATGTCCGTTGCACTCTACCTCATCTCCACTCAACAACTACTGGCAAATAATTACAAAAACACAATCCCTTATTTTTTTATTTTGTTACTGAAATAAATGGTATATTGGATAGCTTGTTCCCATGAGCACGCAAGGAAACCAACTAATTGACATGTCCGTTGAACTCTACCTCATCTCCACTCAACAACTACTGGCAAATAATTACAAAAACACAATCCCTTATTTTTTTATTTTGTTACTGAAATAAATGGTATATTGGATAGCTTGTTCCCATGAGCACACAAGGAAACCAACTAATTGACATGTCCGTTGCACTCTACCTCATGTCCGCTCAACAACTACTGGCAAATAATTACAAAAACACAATCCCTTATTTTTTTATTTTGTTACTGAAATAAATGGTATATTGGATAGCTTGTTCCCATGAGCACACAAGGAAACCAACTAATTGACATATCCGTTGCACTCTACCTCATCTCCACTCAACAACTACTGGCAAATAATTACAAAAACACAATCCCTTATTTTTTTATTTTGTTACTGAAATAAATGGTATATTGGATAGCTTGTTCCCATGAGCACGCAAGGAAACCAACTAATTGATATGTCCGTTGCACTGTACCTCATCTCCACTCAACAACTACTGGCAAATAATTACAAAAACACAATCCCTTATTTTTTTATTTTGTTACTGAAATAAATGGTATATTGGATAGCTTGTTCCCATGAGCACACAAGGAAACCAACTAATTGACATGTCCGTTGCACTCTACCTCATATCCACTCAACAACTACTGGCAAATAATTACAAAAACACAATCCCTTATTTTTTTATTTTGTTACTGAAATAAATGGTATATTGGATAGCTTGTTCCCATGAGCACACAAGGAAACCAACTAATTGACATGTCCGTTGCACTCTACCTCATCTCCACTCAACAACTACTGGCAAATAATTACAAAAACACAATGCCTTATTTTTTTATTTTGTTACTGAAATAAATGGTATATTGGATAGCTTGTTCCCATGAGCACCCAAGGAAACCAACTAATTGATATGTCCGTTGCACTCTACCTCATCTCCACTCAACAACTACTGGCAAATAATTACAAAAACACAATCCCTTATTTTTTTATTTTATTACTGAAATAAATGGTATATTGGATAGCTTGTTCCCATGAGCACGCAAGGAAACCAACTAATTGACATGTCCGTTGCACTCTACCTCATCTCCACTCAACAACTACTGGCAAATAATTACAAAAACACAATCCCTTATTTTTTTATTTTGTTACTGAAATAAATGGTATATTGGATAGCTTGTTCCCATGAGCACGCAAGGAAACCAACTAATTGACATGTCCGTTGCACTCTACCTCATCTCCACTCAACAACTACTGGCAAATAATTACAAAAACACAATCCCTTATTTTTTTATTTTGTTACTGAAATAAATGGTATATTGGATAGCTTGTTCTCATGAGCACACAAGGAAACCAACTAATTGATATGTCCGTTGCACTCTACCTCATCTCCACTCCACAACTACTGGCAAATAATTACAAAAACACAATCCCTTATTTTTTTATTTTGTTACTGAAGTAAATGGTATATTGGATAGCTTGTTCCCATGAGCACGCAAGGAAACCAACTAATTGACATGTCCATTGCACTCTACCTCATCTCCACTCAACAACTACTGGCAAATAATTACAAAAACACAATCCCTTATTTTTTTATTTTGTTACTGAAATAAATGGTATATTGGATAGCTTGTTCCCATGAGCACACAAGGAAACCAACTAATTGACATGTCCGTTGCACTCTACCTCATCTCCACTCAACAACTACTGGCAAATAATTACAAAAACATAATCCCTTATTTTTTTATTTTGTTACTGAAATAAATGGTATATTGGATAGCTTGTTCCCATGAGCACGCAAGGAAACCAACTAATTGACATGTCCGTTGCACTCTACCTCATCTCCACTCAACAACTACTGGCAAATAATTACAAAAACACAATCCCTTATTTTTTTATTTTGTTACTGAAATAAATGGTATATTGGATAGCTTGTTCCCATGTGCACACAAGGAAACCAACTAATTGACATGTCCGTTGCACTCTACCTCATCTCCACTCAACAACTACTGACAAATAATTACAAAAACACAATCCCTTATTTTTTTATTTTGTTACTGAAATAAATGGTATATTGGATAGCTTGTTCCCATGAGCACACAAGGAAACCAACTAATTGACATGTCCGTTGCACTCTACCTCATCTCCACTCAACAACTACTGGCAAATAATTACAAAAACACAATCCCTTATTTTTTTATTTTGTTACTGAAACAAATGGTATGTGGGATAACTTGTTCCCATGAGCACACGAGGTAACCTACTAATCAACATGTCCGTTGCACTCCACCTCATCTCCACTCAACAACTACTGGCAACGTCACCAATTTTCTAAGAGTGTCAAGCGAATTTACAATAAAATTAATAATGAAACATTTTTTACAATGTAACTACTACAAAGTAAAATTATGCCGGAACCACTCTTATTTGACTCGGTGTTTACAGAACATTTTCTTGATCTACAACTTGAAAATAAGGGTAATAAATGAGGAACATATATCCTCAATCTAGGGTTGACAACAAGGAGTTGAGTAATTCTTTTAAGTCCTATACATTATATGTTACGGTTCTAGAAAATAACAGATGCTGTCATCAGGTTACTTAACTGTTTGCCAAAAAACTAACACTACTGTATATTTTACCAACAATTTACACATAAATATGTTGCTTAGTCACCCTGTCAATTAACATTCAATACGACAAAGTAAAAATTATTTTTGTGGCACCCTTGCCAGATTTAACATTTCTAAATATTTTTTAGGTTTTATACTATTCTCAAATATGTAGGATATATACCATCATTATGACAAAGAGGAATACTCCACCATGTCACCAGTTATTTATAAATTGTACAATCATCAAATAAATGTCATCAAATAATGATTTTGAAGTGAAACTTCTTTTTTCGTGCAATATTTTTATTCAATGTCTGTACATAATGAATCTATCACAAGAAGGATGGATAATAGGTACTTAATTGGCAACCGAGAGAGAGACAGATGAACATGATCGAATAAGGCAAGAGGTGTACACACGTGTGAAAACAAACAACTCACTGCCGCTATCAGCTGTTTTGTATATTATGTGTTAAAAATAAACTGTCAAACTTTTTTGTGAAAACAAACAAAAATGGCGCTCACTACTGCTATCTGTTGTTTTGTAGGTTATGTGCATCAAAAGTAAACTGTCAAAACTTTGTTAATTTGTCTATTTATGACTGATTTGTTACAAATTTTGCATGTACTTCATCTCTTATAAAATTAACATATTTACTCAATTTACTTATACATCCGCAATAAACCTGTATATATAGTTATTGTAAATATAATTTACATCACCCTGACTTCCTTCAGCCACATTTATCCATATTCTGGTACTGGCATTGTGGCTATTTTTTTAATTGACCTTTGTCTGTTAATTTTTATGTCAAACTAGCTAAACCTAGCCACGCTTTGCTGAGGCTCAGTATGATGTGAAATGAGTCAGAAAGTAAATAAAAGTAATCTAGCGAACATATTTCACTGAGAAAACACATCATTCAATTCAATAAGGAAAGGACGAAAAAAGACGTTTCTCACAGAAAATAATTTCTTATTGTAAAGTAAAATTTTTTGTTTGTCCGTTTTCCGCATAAAGATCAGATGGTTTACCAACTCTGGAGTGTGCGACGTATAATTTCTCATGAGAGAAGCAATCGTTTTCTAAATTCCCTCCGCACACTTGTAAATATTGCACTTGCGTTTTATTAATAGACATAGCGAACACAATTATTGGAAATTGGACATATTGGAAATTGAAGTTCTTTTAACCTCGAACGCCATGTTGATCGGAATGAGTGGAGTGAAGACGTGCTACTTCCATAAGTAGCACGTCTTCACTTTTATGAGATCCAATCATAATTATTGCTTCAATTAGATTATTCATCAATTTTTTAACTACTAATCATGTGCAATTGCATAACTTTGGCTGATTGATGTTTTGGAGTAATATAATTAGTACTTCTATTTTCGAATTTAGAATGTGTGAACATCGGGAACATCGAGAGAATATCGGGAAAATCTGGGAACATCGAGAGAATTAAGAAATTCCGTTGGAAAATTCACTACTTCACTTTAGTTAATCAGGGAGTCAATGGATTTGTGTATGTCTGTTTCACCTGCTATTCTATTTAGAATGATGTTGTTCATATTGTGTGCATCGACATTTTTGGGTGCTAGATGTGATTTTAATAATTTGTTTCGATGCTTTGGAAAACCTTGTCTATTAATTCTTTTGAATTCAGAAATTTGCAGAAATTAGATGGGAAGGTGATTTGAAAGAAATAAAAAAAGTATAATAAACAAAATTTTATTGAATATATTTGGCGTTAATTTTGTAGAAATTCATTTCTCACAGCTAAATGAAGCTACATGATGTAGTATTATTTCTACTTTGCTGATGAAACCGTGGTAAAGAAATTAAAGAAAGTACACATAATACTACATCACATAGTTTCATTTAATTGTGAACAAAATTTTGTTTCAATAAAAACATACACGTATCCGAATGTAACATTGTGTCAAAATTTCAAAGCAATCGACCAATTATTTTTCGAGTTTTGCGAACGCAAACATACACAGGCTGATATATATATATATATATATATATAAATTACAAATAATTAAACTCCTTTACGAATCTTGAATTACTTAAATTATTTTAATGTTATCTTAGAATGTAATACATTACATATTAAAGTCAATTATTTTGTCTTTGGTTTCAAAATAGTTTGTTTGTCTGTTTAGTATATTTTCCTCTTTCTTTCTCTCTCTGCCGTTTTACCTGTTATATACTCAAAAACTACTTATATTCTAAAAGAAATACTGCAAATCAAGGTTTAGATCACCAAAGAAGTTTCACTTTTGGCCCATGTACTGAGTTGCAAGCAGTCTTTTTTTATTTATTATAGCTTATTCCAATTTATATGGATGGAACTTTTTGGGAGAATTTAATAAGAGAAAAAGGCATCTTGTTCAATTTCGTGTTTTCGAAAATCTTATTTCTGCCAATTGCATCGAAAGAATTTTAAGTTATTTTTTCTCGAAAATACTGTTAATAACTTACCATTTAATAAATGCCAAAAGTTATGTTTTTATTTATTATAACTTTATACAATGTTATATAGATTAAACTCCGGGAGGGAATTGAATAACAGAAAAAAGCTGCCAAATGGATAAATATCTTTATCTACTTTAATGTATCTAATTGATACATATGGCGGACTTATTGTTACGAGAGCAATCTCTTACAGCCAACCATAACACGAGTCCAGCCCCGTTTGACAAACGGTCGGGTCTCTGCGGTGCGCCGCATTATCAAAGGCCATATGTCATGTGATCAACCAAACACACCATGGCGACAGCGAAACGTAGTTTTGCTCTAAATAAATAACGTGGAACAAGGTGGCTGCAGTGTCACGGCCGTATATGTTTTGACAGTTTATGTTTTAAATATTGTTTTTGTAATTGTTTTGTTGCTTCACAATTACGTTTAATTTGGTTCAATAAACTCTTTATAATACCATTATTAAAAAGTTTAGTCATTATTGTACCAACCCGATAAGGCTTACTTAACAGTTTTTTCTAAAGAATAGCTACTCATGAATATCATCAAAAACAAACAACAAAAACGTAACGTTGGTGTTGAGTATAATGTGTCCAGTAATATCTATTATGGTTTGTGTAACTTATGAGTGGAATGGGGTTATGGAACATATCTATTTTTATTTTACATATTATTTCTTACGTCTGTCACAATAATCTTAACAACGGCTCAACAAGAATTGAATAAACGTACAAGTGATGTACTTTAAAATTTGATAGTTAGTAGTGATGTTGGCATGTTCGATAGTGTTGACAGTCAGCGGTTTTAATGATTACACTATATGATATATCAAACAGTAATGAGAAAATAGTGATTGAAGTGTCGATGTTTCTCACATTTATGCTAGGAATGTTTTTTTATTTCAATGTATTGAATTAACACCACAAAATAAGGTAAGTTTCATTGAGATTCAGCTATGTTTGAAATTACACATTCCAGTTTCAAGTTTCCATGTCAAATGGTTTCTATAAAAACCGCTTTGAGGATCTATTTTAAGATATAGAAATAAAAAATTAAAGCAATAATGTCAAATATATTTAATTCTTACACAGAGTATACACATACGAATCCTTTGTCATTGAGAAGTTGTATAATGTGCGGGATATCATATTATTAAAAACTAGCTGCGTTCCACGGTTTCACTCATGTAAAATTACAGTTTCACTGTCAAAACTATTAATAGTAATATTACTAAAACCCTAGTAGATGCCATCAGCAATACCAGTATCGTAATATACACCAAGTCAGGGTTTTTTTAATCTGAAATATCCAGGTAAAAAGTATCCTATATGTTGCATGAGGGTTTAAACTATTACCATATTAAATTTCATCAAAATCCGTCCAGTAGATTTCGCGTGATTGACGAACAAATTAACATACAGACAGACAAAAATTCTAAAAACAGGTTTCTGGCTTCTACATCATTCTATACGCTATATCTGTCACTCTTTTTAAAATATTTTTGGTGTACAGAATTCACTCTGTTACAGTTTTATTACATCTATAGACAATACACCAGCCACCTCTTCCTTTCGTCAATCTACCTCCCAATGAAAGTAAACGTAACGTCTATCTTATAAAAGGGCATACGTAATTTTATTCTTAATAATTGCAGGGTATCTAATAGTAACAAAGTTTGTATATAATAAATTCGTTAGTTTACTATAAAAGAGCAAAGAGTCTATTCTACATAAACATGAAAAATTAGACGAAGAAAGTTTTAAAAAAACCAATGTCACATATCCTTCGCAGCGTCCAACTCGTCCAAGTCGACATCATTCTCTCCGAAGCAAGTCTGAGTTTCTGTTGAGTGGAACGAGAGCAAAACGTCACCTTTTCGATTTGCGCAATGTGCCAATCCATTATCCTTAATAGAATGCGTATTATCACTTTCAAATGGATTTCGTTTTGATTCGTATCCATTCGAAAGCAATTTCGGGGAATCCAAAAAACAAAAGCACGTCTGTGTTTCTTTATATGACAGATCTGGCGATGATATGTAATGCATATTGTTGAAATCATTCGTCGGAGTCAACTTTCCGGACATTGTTTGCGTCTCGGCTGAGTTCAAAACAATTTTTCGTTGTTCTGACATTTCAAAGTCCAATGGCCATGCCGTTTGCGTCTGTATATCTGATAATGAAACTGATTCTGCAAGATAGTCGTCTTCACTCCCACCCTGCGATCGGCCAAACAATTCGTCAAAAACAGTCTGTGTTTGTATGTTATTCATTTGATTCACAGACGAAATTATTAAATCGGAATGATCATCACTTTTCAATCTCTTCGTCTTCGAGTGGAATCCATCTAAACTCGGCGAATCTTGTAAACAGTACTCATTTCCTTTCGACTCATTATTCCAAGATGCTAAACTCACATCATTTGTAACGAAATTTGTATTTACTGCTTTGAAATTAAACGTCTGAGTAGCGAATGTTCGTTTAGGACTAGAATCTAACAAGTACTCGGACATATTGAAAACTTTCTCGTTCAGAGTTTGCGTTTCAACATCAGAAAGACGCGGAATAAAAATTTGCGTTTGCGTAGTCTGATCACTCGAGAATTCCAAATCTTTGACTGCAATTCTGGAATCTTCGACTTCCTTCGTTAATGTGTTGTCCTGGGACTTTTGCTTCATTTTTAATTTATCTTCCTTGTACTGTTTATGAAGTTTAGGATGTTTTCTCATCAGATGTACAAGGAATGCTTCGTTTGTCCTGTACTCTGATGCGCAGGCTGTGCATTCAAATTTTTGATCGCAAACTTTCAAATGACGATGCAAGGCGGATTCAAACGAAAATTTCATCCCACAGTTCGGACAATCATATTCTTTGATCTTGTGTACTTTTACGTAATGCTGCTTCAACAACCTGCGTTCTGTGAAACTTTTATTATATTTTGATTGAACGTTGTAGCTGCAATTGCGGAGTGGGCAGTAAAATTCAGTAACGAGCGACGTAAAAGTCTTTGAATGCTCGTGAACGTTAAGATAATGTTCTGTTAACTTGTTGAGCTTTTTGAATGAAGACATGCATTTCTCATTTGGACACTGGTAGTCTATTTCCTTCGTTATCTCATCTTCCGTCGGTGCCAGCCTCAATGTAAGTTTATGATCGTCGTTAAAAATAAATTGAATGAGAGATTTCATGGTTTCTTTTGAGTAAGAGGGTGTTATTGAAGGGGTCTCAGCTGCGTGGGTTACCAACTGTAAAAATTAAAAACATTTCTCAACTTGTATTGGCAGACAAGACGTTGTAACACTGAAAGTGAAGGTAAGAATATTATGTCGAACATATAAATAGTGAGATGGAAAATGACATGGAATAAGTAATAGAAAGAAAGATATTGGCTACAACTCTACCTCTAAATTTTTCTATCACCAAAATTGAGCCTTAAAGTAGATCATTCTATGCAAAACTATACAAATAAATAGCACATTCCCTTGTTAGTTCTTTTTTATAAAATTTTAAAAGCAAAATACCGCTGAAGATAGAATTATGTCATAATCCTTACTATTATAATAAAAATGAAATATTGTGCGTCTGTTTGACTTTTTACATGCTTAAATGACCCGAACTCAGTGAAATTTTGTAGTCAAGACAAATTTTGTGTCAGTGTGTATGTATATAGATAATATATACTTTATATTTGAGGCATATTCACTGGAACAGGTACAAGGACCTAGTATTTTTGCATACTAGATGATACCTAGTACAACAAAATTACATACCTAGTACACTGAGTATAGTCACGTGGGCACTCGGCTGGCTGATTGAGCGCTAATCACATGGCATTTAGGTGAGAGCAAGAGCGAGAAAGGTGCACCTCACCCTCCCCACCCATTCATACGGGAGAAACTGTGTATGTTACTCGTTCGAAATACTTATCATACTTAATGCTATAAGACATCAACTTTCATACTAGGTAATTTTATACTTTTTCTAAAGCGTCCAACTTATGCGACATGAAGTTTTGTATCTGTTCCAAGTTTTAGATGTATTACCTATACTGTAAGAGTTTTTTATTTTGTATACGAATAAAGCAAGTAAATAATTTATTTTTTCATTATACATTTTTCATTATAATTTATCATTTATACATAGTTTCATAGTTTATAATTACAAATTTATTAAGAATCGGTGATTTTTCTGTATTTATATAATTATATTGTATGATTGATTAAAAAAAATCAGATTTGCAAATTTCTATGCATACTTTATGGTCTTTCTTCGATCACAAGCTGAACGTTCCAAAATATAGTACAACGTAGCACATGCATGCGTACTACTTCTGAATCAGGTATTTGGGACAGATACGTCCATAAAACCATACTAGGTGTATGTTAGTATCAAAAATACCTAATACAATACATCTCTAATACACATATACACACTCTAGATTAAAAGATAGTGAAGCAGTACTGGTGTTAATGAGGAGATTGAAAGCTGATTATAGTCCCAGGTATCAAATACTGAATATAATGAACTAAATACTGAACACTAAATACTTTCGATGGAATGACTCGCCCGTTTATAGGACACAACACGACTCCAACTGAAAGAGAATGAAAAACCAAGGCTGAGACAGAGCGCTGCGACAGGGACAAAACTTCGCCAAGCGAGGTAGCGTAACCCGCAGGTCTGGCTCCGCAGAGCTAACAAAATGGCAGCCACCGTTGGCTCTACCCTTAGCTTGCAGCCGACCATCGTAGGATGCCGACAGATGAACTCCATGTCATATCTTCGCTCCTGTTCGCTGAGACGCTACGCACAAAGTTGGTTTCTGTTGGATGACCTGGGCTGCAGGCATGATTTACCACTTATCGGTTGTTATTTTAAATCGTCTTTTATGTTTTGTAGGTAGCCGTAATCATAGCGACAATAGGATATATGTAATTATGCTATCATTACAGAGCAGTGAACATCAAAGCGAAAAAATATTACACCCACGTAAAAATGAATGTGCTGTTATTCATATACTTTTAAAAGTAATGGAGTATGTTCCATTTAGTATGTCAAGCTGAGGGACTTGTATGGCGTACTGCATTATACCACAACATATGTTAAAAATCAGGTTTCGCAAATTATGTTCAAAATTATGTTTGCCTCGTAACTATAAAAATGATCTCATTGACATATATACCTATTTCATTGAAAATAAAAGATGTTTACATTTTTCTAATACTATACGAGCTGAGCCGCAGGCAAAAGTTATTTTGTTATAAATATGAAGATACTGTATGAAGGGTAGTCAAAAAGTTTGCGGAATGGGCTGGATGGAAGGGCAAAAAAATGTGGAACTATTTTTCCTTCTCAGTATATTTTCCCTTAACCCTAAAACATTTCTTAGATCTGTAGATTAATTTATCTATACCCACAAAGAAAAAAACTTATCTCTTTATCTTGAAAATAGCTGAAATTGCAAATTGATCTCTTCATAATTGCTAAATTTTTTTCCACAAAGTTCCTTTTTCATTTTTGGGAACAAATAATAGTCACCGGGGGTCAAGCCTGGATGTTGCAATATATGAAATCCGCACTTGTGAAGGGCAGTCATCGCAACATGGCTCGTATGTACATGTGTATTGTAGTGTAATAGCAGCACACCTTTTGCTAATTCCCTCGCCTTTTCTTTTTCAATACTTCCTTTAGCTGCTCCAGTAGACCTGCGTGGTTTTCTCCTGTTGTAGAAATAACTTTATCTTTAACCGTTTTAGTGCCATGGTTTTTCACTCATATATACTTAAAAATACCAAAGAAATCTTTTGTTTTTGATGTCATTTACTCTTGTCTCAAAAAAAAACTGTATCTCTTCCAAAAATTATACAATTTTAATAATTTTTTCTGTGTTTTCTTAATAAAAACTTTTACAAGGATAATAAAATACAAAGAAAATTATGGAAATATATATACTGAACAAAAATTATAACAAAAACTGAAATCAAGGTCACATCTTATTTTCACAGTCCGGTACATCCTCTGTATCAGCAAAATAATTGTTATCGTCACTATTATCACTATCACTCAAAATTTGCATTACGCCAAATTGTGAGCGCACCACAATGTCACTCCCACTATCACTTTCTTCACAAACTTCACTGTCACCATGACTTTTCTAGCTCTCTCTTTAGGGGGTGGGGTATACTATTTATGTCATTGCGTGATCTCCTGCTTGGATTTAGGTTTGTAATAATGAACTCAAGTTTCGCCACTCGTAACGACTCAGCTCAAAATTTCACCTTATCCTCTGTAGAGAGATCCATAGTCATGTGAACACTCAACACTTTGTTGGTTTTGCAGTGGCGTGAGCATTCTCAGCACCCACCTTACGCCGACTTTTGACTTGTAAAGATGGTTATGAAGGATATTCAAAATAGTTGTTGAAGTAACTCCAACTACTTCTTCTATTTCTTCATTAATAGGTTCATCTTGCAATTCAAGCTTTTTAACTTTTTCAACAATGTCTGAGAAGGTGAACTCGATCAGCCATTTCGAGCAGGGGTCGTATTTGATCGAACCTCTGGCTTATTTGAAGACATTATACCACTTGTAACTCATGGTTTTACCCGATGACATCTCATTCGATATGATTTGTGCTGTTTTTCCTTGCTTTGTCAAGAACTTGATGACGGCTCGAAATTAGGTTATCTACGTAGATGATGATTTCTTCCTTTCCTGATTCCTAAGAATAACTTTCTTGATTGATGATAGCTTAGAGGTTAATGACACAATTAAGGTGAAAATTGGTATAAATATACAACAAGCAAGCAACCCTCACCCCTCACCATTTCCTTCATTTTACAAACTTTTTCACCAAATCTGGAATAAGAACATATAAAAACATCCCACAAGTAGAATTTTCAGTTTTAAGGGTGATATTCGATGTATCAAATTAAGTTTAATTTCCTATTGGTAAAATAACTGCATCATACTAAAACATTCAGTAGTACCGAAAGAAGACTATAAAAGCAGGTCAAGGTGTATAACTTTTGAACTTGTTGATTTTAGTTAATTCAATATTTATAATTGAAAGCTTAATGTGGAGGAGGAGCAAATGTCTTTGTCGAAAAACATGGCCTGGGAGTACTAAAAGAAAAAATAAAACCAATCAGGTACATGTACGCATTACAAGGGTCCTATACACATTATAAACATTTAAAGTGTCTCCACACTTTAAATGTTCTCTTAAATTATTTACAAATATTAATTTTTCATAACGTCAACATCTTGCTTACTATATATGTCAAATAGCTTGACGCATATTTCAATAATTTTAAGATCTAGAACAATCGCTGTAGTTTTCCTGTAGTCTTCTAGTCAGATTTTACCAGTCCTGCTTTCCACGATTGTTGGTTTAGAAACTCTGGAAATAAGCAGGGTCCTAACCTAACACTTTACTCAGCCTTGAATAGTGAGTGATACGTCTATTACTTCACAGAAAGGAAAATGTATTATTCCGATAATTTCGGGTTTTTTATAAGTTTTTTCCTTAGAAGATAAGTTTACGATTATGGCTGAGAAAATGTTGAAAATAAATAACGTTTTGTTATTGAAATATAACTTATTTTTCATAATAATGGTCCGAATCAAAAAATATTATAAGTTATTTTCGCCTTATATTTTCAAGAGGAATTTGAAAAAGGAACTTGCTATATCAATTAACCAATATTTTCTACAACAATTAGGATCGATATTGTTTACATTTTTTTAATAACATTTATTTTTTTATTTATTTATGCCATTTTAATGTAACAAAAACATGAACAATGGCAGACTTATTACTTCAAGAGCAATCCCATACCCCATACGTACAAACACTAGTCGACTATATTTAGAGTAATTAAAACAGACTGTACCAGGGTAGGCTGCAAAAGATTATAGTTACTAAAATGAACTGGCAGACATTTTTATTTAGTAAAGTAATAATAAATGTTAATAACAAAAAAATGTCTCGAAACTGAAATGTTGGAAGGAAATCGAAAAGCGTTCTCCTTTTCCAGAAAGGAAACAGATTACGAATCGGTGACATCAGCATGAAAATGTCGAAAGAAATATGATTTTTAAAAACGATAAAAGACTTTTTCGTATGAACTCCATCCATTCTTCCGAAAGAATAAATAAAAGCGCCTAAATATTAGGGTGACTAGTAAGTTTTTAGCCACAATTTTGGAACTTTTCTAGAAAGATTCTCGAAATTTCTGGAATGTTTTATTGTTGAGTATAAATAGGCCAATGTGCAGTCAGTTGACAACAGTCAGCACTCAGTTGACAACATGCGATGGGCGAGTCCACGGTGTCTCACATAACGGCAAAAATTTGGTTCAGAAAGTTCAAGAATGAGAATTACGATCTTGAGGAAGAACCCTGTACTGGACGTCCTTTTGAATTGGATTTTCAATGATTACGATGCTTAATTGAAGAGAATCCTCGACTGACGACTCGTTAATTGGCAGATGAGATACACTGCAGTCATGGCACCATAGAAAGACATTTGCACGAATTGGGAAAAGTTTCAAAATACAGTATATGGATAACCCACGAGTTGACATTATATTACCTTCAGTGTAGAGTTGATACTTGTCAACAGTTATTGACATTCAAACATAACTTCAACTGGCTGAATCAGTTAGTAACGGGCGATGAGAAGTGGGTTACATACGTTAAGCATACACGCAAACGACAATGGCTGGGTGTCGGAGAAACAGGAGTTTCAGTATCCAAACCTGAAATAAGTGCCCAAAAGGTGATGCTCAGCTGCTGGTGGAATGTCAAGGGAATTATTCTTTGGGAGATGCTTCCAGAGGGATCTACAATTAGCTAACAAATTGAGTAGTCAACAGGATCGAGTTTATTTTCTACATGATAATGCTTGACCACATGTTGCAAAACATGCTCAAGATAAATTAGAGGAGCTCGGCTGGGTTCCACTCACTCATCCACCATATTCGCCGGACATTGCGCCCTCTCTTTTAATCAAAGTCACCGGAATTTTACAAGAAAGGCATATTGTCACTGCCAACTAGATGGCGACAAGTGGTAGATAATAATGGTGCATACTTAAATTAAATTTAGTGTAACATACAATTTTTTTAATAAAATAATTTGTATGTTAAAAACTTTAACGTACAAATTTGTTCTATGTTCTTTTGGGTTTTTGTTGTTTTTATTGCTTGGGGTTAAAAACTTGTTAGCCAACCCAATAGATTCTTTTTCCGAGAACACACTTCTATTAACTGCACTTTCTGACAATGTAAGCAAATCGTACGACTCAAGTTTCACCCACTTTTAATAGTACCGATTTGAAGCTCTACAAATTTATGTAATTCTGATGACAATACATTTGAGCTGGCACACATCGAGCTGATTTGATGATGGAAGAAGGAGGTAATCATTGGAATTTTATCTTTTATTAATTTATTACAAACTTTAATGTATACATAAAATATATACACTTAGCAAACTTATTGCTGCAGTGGCAATCCCTTCCAGTTAACCATATTGGTTATATATGAGAATTTTGTAACATGGTAGATTGTAAAAGACATTAATAGCAAACGTACCTAATCAAGATATTAACACAAAAACGTTATCAAACAAATATATAAATGTAAACTGAACTAAATATAATTTCAATATTTGGATGGACCTTTTCTGTTGCTGACACCCAATGTTTTCCATAACTTGGCAGAGAAGGAATCATGAGCATTCGTGGGTAATCTTGATTCACTTAAGTGGAATGAATCAGTGAACCTAAATAGGTAAAAAGAATCGATTCACTTTAATGACTCATTGACCCTAATGAACCAGTAGTATTGTGTCATCGAGATACACAGCAATTTATTTGATTCTAAATCAAACAGCCCTTGCATTACATTCTGTATATATCGATTTTCTAAATTGATTTCAACTGATTCATTTTCTTTCGTACTTGTAGGTCCAAGACTACCGATCAAATGCACACATGTATTTGTGTGATAACATTACAATTTCCATTTTTTTTAAATTGATTTAACTTTAACCTTTTGCTGATTGTCAAATGGAACTGTAGCAAATTGTGAAAGTTAGTCGCTAGTTGGTTTTCCCACTAATTACTCGACAAGGGTAATTTGATGACTTTCAATATAATTTACATGTTATCATACAAGCTAATAGGTGAAAGATATATAATTCGGAAGTACTTAACTGACTCGCATTGTATATTTTTACGTATTAAGTTCGGCAATAAATATTTAAATTAAAATGAGTTTACGAATATGATATAATTCATTCCGAGAAATAAAGGGACGTAGCTAATAGAAAACACGAATATGTGTCAAAGAGTAAAGAAACTGAGAGATTCAATGAATCATTGTGAATGCTGAGCGATTCAATGAGTCATTGTGTCAACTTAACACGCAAGTTGCAAGCCATCCATTAATTATTTGTCATATTCATATTTGTGTTTGTGTATAGATGTAAGCAACAATAAGATTTCATGTGAGTCATTTAGCTTATTGAATCGTGTATTGTATCAATTCTTCTGTAAAATATCTGTAAAATATCACGCCCATAGTGAAGTAGGCTTTTTGAATGAAGATTAAGACTGCGGACAAATAACTATGAAACATGTATCAAGATAAGAAGATCTGTGTTGTTATTGTCTAAAATAAGCTTCAGAAAATTTTAATATATTTCTAAGTTTAGGATGCAACTCAGGTGGATAGATATTCGTGAGCGGTGCAATTCTAAACTGCTTTACAATAGCCAAAATAATCCTCACAAACCATTGCATGGGTCTATGTTTTGAGATTCTTCTCCCATTCCTTACAACTACCCCTTTCTATGAGGATTTGTAATGAAACATGAAACGTGTGTTTTCATGCTGCCAAGTTATGGAACAAACTCAATTGCAATACCAGTCTTTCAGCGTCCATTCAAGCATTCAAATTTCTCCTTTAACTTTATTTCCCACGTTCCATTTCCTTTCATATATCTCTCCCTTAATACTTCCACTTTCTTTTTCTATTCCTCAGTGCTGCTCCAAAGCCCCTCTCAAGATATGGGAATTATATTATTTTAGTCTTGTTTTTTTCCTCAAAAATTTTCTTATTGTATTCAGTTATTATCACTTTTTGCTATCTATCCTGTTACTTCATAAATGCACTTTGGTTTCTTTAACAGATTGCTCTAGTAGCAATAAGTTCCATAAGTAGATAATAATTCATCAAAGAAATAAATATATAAATAAATAAAATATTACAAACTTTTAAGACTTAAAATATATCTGATTAACTGTAATGACCCAAAAATTGTGAACAACTTACGTCTCCCCTCTTCTCTGCCAAACTAGTTAATGTGACGTGCGCCTTTTGACACTGGACACGAAAACTCTTGCACATTTTCAGCATGTCACGACACTTGCTGCAGATGAACTCTGTAATTCCATCCATCTTTGATATCTACAATTTATACAAGACAAACGACTGAGTTAATTAATGTAATTTGTATTGTAATATAACATATATATTTTCACTTTGCTTATCCTCATAAAAGCTTCTATACAGCTCCGGGATTATGAAAAAAAAATAAAAAAAGTTTAGCTGCATAACAACCATTGCCAAAAATTATCCCATTATTGTCCAATCACTGAGGTTATATGATGTTCCATTTGTACAGTCAAATTTGAATGTTGGATGCGATTTGATAAAGTCTAGGACTGAATTTTTTCGGGTTCCTATATTGATATAAAATTGTGTTTTATCTGGTATTAGACACTAAATAAAAAGAAAAATAAAACTTTAGTTGAAAAAACTAAAAAACACACAATATGGGCTAAAAAATAAATTAATAGTTTAAAAATATAAAAACATGCTTTTTAGAATACTGCACTAAAAAGCAAAAAACAAATATATTTTCTCAGTCTTCTCAGTCAAAACTTTAGTTTTTGAGTATAATATTTGAGTGTAAAAGCGTGAGACGCTTTTTCTCAACAAATAAATAATTTTGCTTCTCAAATTAATATTATTTGAATGAAAATACTTAATATCTCAGTTAAATTTCAAGTTTTCTTTTTAGTTTTTTAAACTATTAATTTATTTTTTTGCAGGGCATTTAATGGACTTAATTTTTTGTAACTAATTTTGGTCAATTTTGTCGTAAGTAATGTGGGGTTGGAGGCTTCTATTCAGAATCCCTTGGACTACTGTTCGAGTAGTCCAGAGAACTCAAGATAAAAGAAAGTTTATTGTCAATTGTGCAAATACAAATCCTGAAGTTCTTTGAACACATCACTTTCAATGAAAGCTCGATGTAATGGTGGTGCAGAGAAAAACTTAAAGCAAAAGATCACGGGGATGCTATCCCACACGTTGGACTGATCTTATAAAATCCATTAGGCACTCCACCATCAATATGTGATCACACAAAATAGAGATAGATGGAGAAGCAGCTACAGAACTATTGGAATGTCAGTCAAAACACGACTGTTGTGGTCATGTTTCACTCTGTCAAGATCATACAACTAAGAAGAATTTTGGTCTATGGAAAAATAAAAAACCTGTCAAGCATGAGTAGAACTCTCACTACGAGAGTTCTGTACACATATACACACTTATAAACACTTAAAGGTCCATAGCATTCCTATTACACTATTTACAGAGATTAATTTTACACAGTGTAAATATACAATATCTTTCACAGGCGTAAAATCATCGGGTATATTTCAAAATATAACTACAAATTAATGATTATCAAATTTTTTTGTTTACTTGTGCTGTGAAATCTTGCTTGTTGCCAAATTTCATGATTGTAGGTCATTGGGAAGTATTCTATAGGTTTTGATTTATTTGCGTTCAAAATATGTAGCATAAATGGCCATATTTTGATTGGTAGCTTGATTTTTTTACAGCTCCATCTGTAGATTTAAGATATTTGGTATTCATTTCAACTTGATACCTCCATGCGTTCCTGAGAAAAAGGGCCTTGACAGACAGACGAACAAGAAAGTGATCCTATAAGGGTTCTTTTTTCTTTTTTTAGCTATAGAATCCTAAAAAAAGTGTACCTTTCAAAACGGCAGCCGGAACTCGTATTGGACTATAATCAGCACTAAATACCTACAAAACAAATATCCCAAGTTTCAAAATTTTCATATTTATTGCACCTAAATTATTATTTTGGGCCTTCATTGGTGGATATTAAGTACGGAATTCTTGGAGCACAGTCTGAGTCAAATCTTACTGGTTTTATTATGTACATACTTTTAAACTATTTATACATACTTTTAATCTTATTACTATAAAAATGGATTTTAACTGATTTCAAAGAAGGAAGAAATTCTTAATTTGACTCTGTGTTTTATTTATGTTACCTCGTATCTCTGGTTGACTGTAAGAGATTGCTCTCATAGCAATAAGTCCGCTATATGTACAAATTAGATACATTAAAGTACATAAAATATATAAATAAATAAAAATAAAATGAATGAAGGTATACTTCCAGTGTAATTCAATGAATATTTAATTAGAATTTGGCTATGGAAATTGAAGGTACGCAATAGAATTCCTCAACCATGAACAGCGCAGGTCCCATGAGTGAGTTTGGATGATATAGGTCTAATATAATATAATAATAAAGTTTTCAAAATTTTGACACAACATGGGAGACAATGATGTGCCCTTTAGCAAAATCAGGTCAAATTTAAAAAAAAGGAACTTTCACTGATGAGGAGTAAACTCAACGAATTTGGATTCGTTGACATTGTCTCGACTTTAACAAAAAAGTAAATAAATAGGCAAGTATACAAAAGTACGTCCAAAGGCATTAAGCAACTTTTTTTGAGTATGTTGCTTTATATCTCCGGAGTTTATGCCAAGTAACTCTAAGCACTAATCTGTATATGTGTGTGTGTTTGCATGTATATGAGAGAGAAAAAGTAGCAATATTTTTCAAATTTATTTGTGTTTAAAAGCGATATTGTACTGCAAACGTTCCGAGTTATTGTTCATATTTTGGTATAAACGCAGTTGCAATGCAAGCACTAATGATATTTTGACAATTGTTTTGAAAAAATATACATTAAATTACTGCTTCATGATTACTTTGCATAAGAATATCCATTAAAATGTAAAATAAGTGCCACGAAAGAAGAGCTCTGGCGAGCGGTAGTAGTGGGGCACCCGCACAGATACACTCCAGTAGATATTTCGTACAGCCATAGTTGAGTGTGCCTAACTAGGTATCATCGAAACTTATATTTACTTTTGTTAAATTATGAAATAAAATAATGTGAAATAACATGTATTATGACATGATAAAGTTTAAGATTATAATAAAAAGAAAAAAAAATCAATAACAACGAAAAGATAAAATATGATAAATACTGTGACTCGCTGTCCATATATGATATGCCAGCCGGCTTTAAATACCTTTTTACTAATTTGTCATCTTTGTTTTCTACTTCGCACTTGGCATAATTTAAAGTTACAATACGACTGCAAACAGAAACACAGTTACACTCGTCTGTACTTCAGGTCTGAGCTGTGCGGAGAACGGGAAGCAACTAATGCACGTACCGTACTCCTTACACCCTTTGTTCCTCACACTGCACACCCACAAAATTGTCTACTGTGCAAGTTTGCGGCCGTGGTGGAGCAGGCTGGTGGAGCTCTTCCTTCATGGCACATGGTACACATTCTTTCATGTCATTTGAAAAAAATTGTCAAAATTTCGTTGACGCTAAATTGCATTTGTTCCCGTATTGTTATTATTTTACAATTTTCAGTATGCTTTTATTTTGTGATTATTTGGAGTGAATTTTTTTTCATAAAATATTTCATAATTGATTATAATTCAAAGTAAAGTAACTCTTACGCGCGTAAAACTGTGAATAGTTCTAGGCAACGTCACAAAAATATAGAAAGGAAGCAAGAGGGTGTGAGGGTAGCAGAGCCAAGACTTCGATCTGTTAAACGGACGTTTCCAGTGCAATATATTTTAGAAAACGACGGTTTCATGTAAATAATATAATTATATAATTTATATAGTAATGATGTGAATATATAACTATTCTATTTGATATAATTTGTGAAAGTTATAAAAAATATTTTAGTAACCTCAATGTTCGCTATTTTTGAAAAATCGTCCGACAAGTTGTATTCGAATAAATTTATCATTTCACTCTTAGCATCTCCACTTGTCAAACATGCTCTGCATATTCGGTTCATTATTGATATTCACGTTTTAATTGTTAAATATTATTTAGCAACATTATTTTTATTTGGGTTTGTTTACTTTAATGACAGCTGTCAGATTAATTTTTGTCTCTTTTAGTAAAGTAGAAAATTAATCATTTAATACATAAGAAAGAACGACATCAAAATATAAGATCTTTCAAATTCATATTCGTGATTATTTCTGTTTTTATGTTTGTAAATGTTTTTTTGTACTCCTCTTTATATTGCAATTCTCTTTTTCTCAGTTCATTTACTTAATTGTAATATATTTTTACTTAATTTTTGTTTTATTATATAGTTTATTTTTTTGTTACCGAGCAACAATGACAGATATCCGATATATGATTTTTAAGTGTTGCGTAGCCATTTATTCTACACTTGACATTGGGAAAGGTTGGAGAGAATGAACGCCATATAATAAAAGATATAGATAAATAATAAATGTCACAAATATTGACAGAGGTAAACTGTCAAATGAAGTGATCTGGTTTTCCATTGCCTAATTATTTCGGTATTATTTTCGTGGCATTCTGTCTGTTATATTTCAATAAGTTATTTATTAATTACGTTAGCTAAATTTTAAACCTATATTCTATTTAGTTTATTATCCATCAGTAGCTATATTAAATCAGTAGTTATAATTAGTCTTCTGTCCGGTAAGTTTTTTATTCTTTCGTTTTTCGATTTTTACTGTGTCGTTTACTTCTGCTCTAAACCATCAGGCTCTTCTTAATCCCCCCTTTTCTAATGAAATTGCTTGTCCCACTTCACCAGCAAGTTATGTAAACGTAATGGATTTCCAACTGGAACTAAAATGCCAACAGAGGAATTATAAAAAAGCAAATTGTAAAAAAAATAAATCCAAAAATCTCTCTTCTACCGTTCAGACTTCTCCTGCACTGAAACATAGTATACAATTCCTCGTAAGACCCCTCGCACTTCACTGTCACAAGACCCCTCGCACTTCACTGTCACAAGACCCCTCGCACTTCAATGTCACAAGACCCCTTGCACTTCACTGTCACAAGACCCCTCGCACTTCACTGTCACAAGCGAATTCTGATATATTCTCATCATCCCCTACTTCCTCTCTACTTGCATGGGCATTGTTTGCGAGGTTCCAGTGAATCCGCCTGATAAAGAGGTTTTACTTAAGATGGAAGTCCCAGGAGTTTACGATGAAGTTACCAAAGTCAGCTGTTTAAATCTAAAACGATCGTTTAAATCTAAATTGATTGAACGCCAACTCCAATATTGTCCATCAGAGACGATGGTCATCACCTTTGATGTCTAAGTCTGTCTTTAACGTATATATATATATATATATGTATATATATATATATGTATATATGTATATGTATATATGTATATGTATATATGTATATGTATATATGTATATTTATATATATATGTATATATATGTATGTGTATATATATATGTGTATATATATGTGTGTGTATATATATGTGTGTGTATATATATGTGTGTATATATATGTGTGTATATATATATGTGTGTGTATATATATGTGTGTGTATATATATGTGAGTGTATATATATATATATATATATATATATGTGTGTGTATATATATGTGTGTGTATATATATATGTGTGTGTATATATATATGTGTGTGTATATATATGTGTTTGTATATACATGTGTGTGTATATACATGTGTGTATATATATATATGTGTATATGTATATGTGTATATGTATATATATGTATATATATATATATGGCGTATCCTTCACTTCCGGTTTCAAAACATGAATTTCCTACAATATAATGTTTTTAATATTGTAGATTTGGACATGTAGCTGAAAAATGCCATTCTTCCGAACATTGTTTACAATGTGACGGAGGTCACCTCAGAAGAAATTGTCCTCTTTCTATTGATAAGACCAAATGTGTTTCTTGCAGTGGATATAATGATTTCACTTATATAATTTACGTGGAATTTGAAAGACAAAATAGATTAAATTTGAAATGTCTTAAAGAAACATATTCTACTCTGAAGCGTACCAAATTGGCACTTCTGCATGGAATCAATCTCTTTCAACTTCTTCCCAAAATTTGTTCACTCCATTTCAACCTGCCAACTCTTCACACAAAAAAATTGTGACTCTGAAATTTTAACTCCACTCTTCGACAATTCCCAAACAGGGCTATGATCGCTTGGCCCTAAAACAAACCTAGGCAGATTTCCAAATTCCTCCCTATTGCAGGATAGGGTTATCTAAGTAATCTATTGCAGTAATTTTGTTTGAGGTGATTTATCTATTTATTTTTCGAAATTGGCAGCAATTTGAAAATTGTGTTTATCACGTCAAGATGAATTGAATACGTAAAAATTTACATTTCATAATTTTTTACGATATTCTTTTTGGTCTCATTCAATATATTTTCCAATTTCCTTTATTAGCTGACTACTGTAATTCTACTGTTAGTGGACAGCTAATACTGTTATTTTCACATAATCCTATTACCTAATATCACATTTTATTGGTAATACCAGGTGTGTTTGTGATTTCGTTCATGTGGACTTCAATCTGTAGTGCTGTACTTCATTGAATATTTGGCCCAGCTTAAAGGCCAGACCAAAGAATATGTGCAGGATGTGTGTAACATGTATACGTTGTAATGTATAAAACTGTATAGAACATACCACACTGGCTGAGTGGCCTGCGCAGCGTATTTGCAGCACATTTGGTGCGATATCTTCAATACAATTTCATACATTGCAACGCACACATGCTGCCCATGTATATGCGCATACCACGCGTACGCATTCAGTATGAGCTACCCTTAAATAATTATGAAAATTATCTCGTACTTTTATTTCTTCTGTGTGGGTAGGTCTTTAATTGGTATAAATCAGTTCATATTATTCGGTTTGCAAACCTCGGAGAAACAGAATATTTTCCTCCAGTTAGTTTTAGTTTAGTTTTTTGGTTATCATAAATGGCCACGACTCCTTTTGCATGAAATTAGAATTTTGGCAATTAATTTCTATTATATAGAAGTTGATTCGAAGTAATCGTTGGTCTGTTTTCCCTCGTTCTCCCCCTCCCTCTCCATTTCCACCCTCTCCCTCCACCTTACTATCTCCCGTTTTCTAGCTTTTTCTGTGGAATTCTGAGTGTTTTTTCTTTTTGAACTCTATGAGCATAAGTTTACTAAAAACATTAATAGATGGTATTGGCAGCCAAATCAGTTTTGCCTGTTCAGGTATTACGTTGCACATTGAATGTAAACTAAGAATTGACATATTTTTTAATTTGGGAACCGATTGAAGTGTAATCAAACCTAAATGGTAGGACAAGCTATTCTAAATATATTATTGAAATCCGTGTCCAATTCGGTTCAGCCTTTGTTTAGGTTAGTATGCACAATGAAGATATCCATAGACAGACAAAAACTTCTGAAAACTGCTATCTTAGGCTTAGTAGCGTGTCTTTAGTAGGTGGCACTTAGTTTTATTTAAAAATATTCAATGTATTCTAGAACTCAGTTTTTTACAATTTTATTATAAGTCTAGATTTTCTCATCCAAACAAAATCAGTAAGAGCTTTTTTATCGAGGTGGTGCATTTCGCAGTCACACCTTCTGATCGGTGGTCAATTTGTGTTTCGGTGTTTAGCTGCGAATTTTAAAACACAATATCATTTTTCATTTCAGTCACTAAATAAAACTATTTATATCCAATTTATTGTAGATAAACATTGTTAATAAATATTATTAAACCGAAAGCTGTATGTCAAATTCATTTATTAGAAATTTTTTGATACATATATGTTGTAAAAACGTTATTATAGAGGTATTCTAACGTAAAAAGTACAAAATTTATGATGACACATTTAAAGTAAAATGCTTTAGATAAAACATTACTAAGTGTACAGCTAATTATCGTCGTCGCCGTGGTGTGTTGGGTTGATCACAAGGCATACGGCCTTTGACGATGCGACGCACCGCGGCGACTCGGGTTCGATTCCCGGCCGTTCGTCGAACGGCGACTGGTGTTGTGGTTGGCTGTAAGAGATTGCTCTTGTAGCAATAAGTCCGCCATATGTATCAATTAGATACATTAAAGTAGATAAATAAATAATTATCGATATAAAATAAAATTCAATATAAATTAAATTATTAAATCAGAAAAGTAAAATGAATTTACTGGAGATGAACTATCTATATCCATCACAAATGATTACCTTTATTACATATATAAAGACACTATAAGAACATAAAAAAATATTCGAGAAAACCGAAATTTTGGAACAAATAAATACCAAATTGTCAACTAATAATTCTTGCTGAGAGTGTCCTATGTATTCGATAATGTACTGACATATACAATATTTCGTTGCCGTGGCGTGTTGGGTTGATCACAAGGCCGGGTTCCATTCCCGGCCGTTCTTCGAACGGGGCTGGACTGGTGTTGTGGTTGGCTGTAAGAGATTGCACTCGTAGAAATAAGTCCGCCATATGTATCAATTAGATACATTAAAGTAGATAAAATAAAATAAAAAAATTAAAATATTTATTAACATTGTTTTAACGTCTAATATTGATAATATCATTGACACTTTGGTAACTACCTGCGTATGTACCTAGGGATTCTACCAACAGGTGGCGTTATGTCATATTCTATGCTAATACGTTCGTACTTGTTCCTCCTGTGTAATCCTGACTTGCTCGTATTATATGACGTATATCTGTTATGGTTATATTAGGCACAGCTCTAGCTTCCTTTATATTAACAAAGCAATCTGTCTTGTAGCAATTTTTCCAATGTTTGTTCATAATATTTTTATTTCTTCCTGCGGATTAAGCATGCGTGTACACATGAGTCTGTGGATGCATGTGCACAAGAGCATGCGTGGATATGTACTGAATGTCGACCGTAATGCTACTGACGCAGTTAGCATTATGGTAAATTTTGGGTAAATATTTTTTTTACATTTCACAAATTGCAAATACTCAAATTTGCAAATAGCAAATTTGCAAATAACTAGAGAAATACAGTAATATTTCTCTTACAAGTTTGAGAGTCTGTTTGTAGAACATTTTTGTGTCTTTTCTCCCAAAAATAAATTTCTTTTCAACCAAACTTAACTTAAATTTAAGTAGAATCCATTTCTGGAAGATATGATACGAGAATAATTGTACTCATTAGTTTTTGGTTAAGGCAAAATACTGAGTAAAAATGTGGTTTGTGGATGATGTTTTGTGCAATTAATTTAATCATGCTGTACTGTTACTCTACACGTGTATTGTTTGGATTTATATGACCCGAACCATTATTTACAACAAAAAACAAGCTTATTATTTTTAAAACATATTTTATTTATAAAAAACCTATAAATTTACATATTTTTATAAGAAACACTTAAATTTATCTCACGATTATACATAACAAATAAGAAATTTTACAAAAACATTTTTTTTTTTGAACCTTTTCCATCATGTTGCAAGCTTCTTCTCCCCTAGGTAGGTATATTCTTGACTTCACATGTAATTTTCTAAGTGATTTTCCTAATTCTTCTAGAAATATTCTTCTTTTTGTAAGTTTATTGTTATTCCAATTTGGATTCACACCAATCCCACAAGACATACGCATTGTAAACTGAAATATCTAGCATGTTATAATAAATTATCATGGGCCAGCGATTGGATTTCCTTTTGTGAGTATATGTATGAACTAGGTAATCGAGATTGTTAACAGCACCTTTAGTTGCATTGTAGTCAGTTTTTTATTTTTTCTTTCATATGAAAAAGTAACCAAGTTGTTGCCTGTATATACTATTGCACAAACCAAAAATAGGAGTTAACTTGTTTCTTCTCGAATATACTTGCACAAACAAGAACATGCAAGAAAGTAACATGTACAAATTGGTGACAGTCAAGAACAGGCCTCGGCAACTGGCGGTCTAGTAGCCGCGCAACTGTGTTTGCGTTACATATATCCCACTTCCTTTATTCGTAGCGCGAACCACCACATACACAAGTACAAGTGTACGCTCGGTTCTTGTAGAGTGATATTAGTATCGGATCATGTTGACTGAAACGTAAAATATAAATAGAATAAATATATGAACGAAAGTAACTAAATGCTTTTGGAATAATAAAGTAACAAGTAAAGTCAGTGAATACCGTAAACATTTTATTATAAATATTCATATTACAGGGAAATAAAGTTCTATTCACATCAAATAGACCCGAACAAAACAGCTGGGTTGAGCAGTAAAAAGAAGGAAATGTTAAGTGACATTGGTAAAAAAACTCTTTCAAAGGAGAAACATTTTTGTCGCAAAAAGGTAATTAGATCGAATGAAATTATTTATGCAAACATTAAAGTAGAAGTAGAAGGTTCAGGCTAAAATCAGTGAATAGATAAAATCAGAAAGCCCAGTCTAGATTTTGCTGTCTGGTTCTCGGGACATCTACGTGAATTGGTTTGCGAGCCCAATGTAAGGCACGTGAGCCGCCTACGGGTTAAAATGAAAATAAAGCAAAATTGCAATATTTTCATTAAGTGACAAAAGAATGAATGTAATGTGACAGTTGATAAATAAACTGCATATTGCATAAATTTACAATAGACAATTTGACAAGATTTTGAAAATCATCTTAGATTATTGGTTATGGAATTCATAAAAAGTTATTATTACTTGTCTTATGTATTTGCCTAAAAATCCAAAATAAAAATGTATTATTTAAATAACTCACCAAAATGTCAATTCGAGCGATATGACCTCATACTGGATTTCACAGTTCTTTAAACAAAACAAATGTGAAGTTTTGTGTTGCTTAGTATTCTGCAATTTGTGATTTACGTTAGATTTTATCCATGATTTACTAAAGAAATTGAGTTACAATTGGTGTGCAGTGCCAAAATGCACAAATACATCAATGAAAACTCTGGTAAAACTATTTGTATGTGTTGAAAAAAATGCATTAAAAGTGGTTGCAATTTTCTTGGAAAATTCGTAATGATATAGGGTATAATTCAAATAATTTCTTCTGTGAAGACTACTTTGACTTAAGGAAACATATGTTATTTGATTGCATTAATCATATTTAAATTAAGAGTGGTTACTAATTTGAGGTTAGAAAACGATGTTTTCCGAGTTCTATTTTCTAGAACCTAAGATAACAATTGTAGCCATAAAGTCATGTTTTTAATGAGTGTGAAATTAAAAGGTCATCTATCTTGCTTCTCAGAATTGGGTTCAAAAAAATTGTTAAAATAGGGATTATTTTTGAAAAATAGCCTGACTGTTACTGCGTTTATTTTAGGCAGGATTCTGCTGTTCGCTTTCACAAAATTGCTGTCCACGATAGACTGAAGTATAGGTATATAAGGAGGAAATTGTAAAATATTACAAATGAACCACAAATATCACTAGAAAACATTACAAATAGTTTTCGGAATTGTTAGACACCAAGATGGTAGGGAAATATGATATGTTTACGAACATGTGACATTTTTATAGTTTAAGCCAATCATTCAGAAAATAATTATTTTTTCAGGGATTTTAGGATAATTACTATTTTCTTTTTAATTATTATTTTATTATACATACAGACGTTAATAATTAGCACTTAATTTTTAATATTATCAAATAGCCTGTTAGGTTTATTTCAAACTTCTTAGAATGTAAACTGTTTGTCTTACAAAATATATCTTTATTGTATCTTTCTTTATTGCTAACTGAATACCAAGTAAATTATATGCTTCATAACTCTAATAATTAATGTACATAACTCTAGTCATTGAAGTACATAGCTCTAGCCCTTGAAGTACATAACTGTGGTCATTAAAGTACATAACTCTAGTCATTAAAGTACATAACTCTAATATTGAAGTACATAACTCTAGTCATTGAAGTACATAACTCTAGTAATTGAAGTACATAACTCTAGTCATTGAAGTACACAACTCTAGTCATTGAAGTACATAACTCTAGTCATTGAAGTACATAACTCTAGTAATTGAAGTACATAACTCTATTCATTGAAGTACATAACTCTAGTCTATGAAGTACATAACTCTAGTCATTGAAGTACATACCTCTAGTCATTGAAGTACATAACTCTAGTTATTGAAGTACATAACTCTAGTCATTAAAGTACATAATTTAGTCCTTGAAGTACACAACTCTAGTCATTGAAGTACATAACTCTAGTTATTGAAGTACATAACTCTAGTCATTGAAGTACATAACTCTAGTTATTGGAGTACATAACTCTAGTCATTGAAGTATATACCTCTAGTCATTGAAGTACATAACTCTAGTCATTGAAGTACATAACTCTAGTCATTAAAGTACATAACTCTAATCATTGAAGTACATAACTCTAGCCATTGAAGTACATAACTCTAGTCATTAAAGTACATAATTCTAGTCCTTGAAGTAGATAACTCTAGTCATTAAAGTACATAATTCTAGTCCTTGAAGTACATAACTCTAGTCATTGAAGTACATAACTCTAGTTATTGAAGTACATAATTCTAGTCATTGAAGTACATATCTTTAGTCATTGAAGTACATAACTTTCATGTATTGAATATGTAATATGTAAATATATTTCTGTACTTGAAATTTTGCACTGGGACCACATATTTATCATATTAAAGTTTAATTCACTTTTGTAATAATAAAAATTAATTTTTTTATTATCGTTTAATGGGTTGAATAAACTGACGTGCATTATGTTATAACATATCGTTATTTTCTTATCTTGCATCAAAAACAGCTGATATTCCTTCGGTTATTCTAAAATAACTGAACAGTAATTCTGGACGCCTTCTACAGATATGGATACACAGCAATGTTTTAAAGTTGCGCAACCGCCAGTTGTTATGAATGTAACTGCAGGCAATTCGAACCAGGTCAATGCGGTTCATATTAAAGAAGAGCCAGAAGACAACGATATGGATATTGGACCTACTGTGCTCCAGCATATGGACTCGCATCACAGAACCGGCCAGGTACAATCGACCTCTATTTTGGCTATCTTTGCTGAAGCTAATTTTTATTTTGTGCAAATTACGATTTCTGATGAATTTTTTCATTTATTTAGTTCTATGACTTTTTTAGCCCCAGGGCGATGTCAAAGTTAGGATTCAAAAGTACAACATCGTGACTGTCGTTTATAATTAATTTATTTATAAAAAATGACACACTCAGATACTTAAAAGTAAACCTCACAGCATGTGTGAGGTTATTTTTAAGTACTTCTCTATTTTTGTCACAGAAAATGAAAGAATAAGAATTTAAAACAATTGTGATAGTAGCAGTTCGATGGCACTAACAAGAAGAAATGCCAGAAAGTGGTGTTTTATTATTGTTTTTTATAGAAATTAGTATTTCATTTGGTATTGCAACGGAATGTTAGGAACTATTTTAACCTATTGTATTTTAACCATATACAGAACACTTTGAAGGGTGTACTCCTTCGAAGCATTCTGTATTCGGTTAAAATACAATAGGTAAATATAGCATTACACTAATTTTTTATTTAACTCAACTTAAAATCAACCGCCTTAATAAAAAATTTGCTGACGCATTACGTTCAATGTTTTTTGCTTTACATAAAGTAAATATCATACAGTCACTGTAACTGTACATTTCACTTAGGCATGTTGGCATTGAGTAGATACCCTAGTAGCGTGTTACGCATCTAACCCATGATACGTAATTGCAGTTTATGGTAGTATTGTTTTGAACATTAGGTAAGGTTAGCTGCACCTGGATATCTTTTGAAGTTATTCTTCTTAACGCTCATTATGAAAAAATTTTACCATGCGCTCATGTGCACGCACGTTGCAACAAAAATTGACACGATTATGCAACAAAAATCGGCAGGGTGAAGTTGCTCACTAAAAGTTTATTTACATGTATGTAGTGACTGACACTATATTCATGATAGTTATTGAGATGTTTTTTAAATACACAACACATGTTTTATATTGATACAAATTTAAGTTATATCTGTGTTTTTAAATAATATTTTTTTGTAATTGAAATTTAATATTGGTTTATATAATAAAAAACATTTATTTATTGTGCATATTCGTGATAGAAATGACTATTAATTAATTAGATACTTAAAATTAATAAATTACAATAAATTTGTAGTGTATTTATTTATTATCATCATTAATTAAATATTATTTAGTTAAATTTTAATTATTCTTTTATTTCCATTAATTGTTTGCATGTTAAATAAATTTATTCGTATTATGCCAAAGAAGTATAACTTCTAACGCGCATACATAATTATAAGAAACATTTTTTATATCGCTTTTGTAAATATAGTTCGGCAAAGAAGAGGTCTAGTAGTGTTTTTTGTTGCTCTGTAGAAATTTAGTAGCGAAATTATAAGGCAATTTGCTCAAAATATTGAAAATTGTAAAAAAATCGTAATATGAAAAGTATTGGTCAATTCTATCGTATGGCAGTTCCCAAGCGGTTACTTGTTGCCTCTACTTGTTGCCAATATATACATGTAAATTATGTTCAATAATGATTTAAATGCTCTAAATGTCATTGTTACTAAACATAAATTGTCCGCCAATAGGAATGTGTGACGTCAAAACGCACATGAAATACACAAACATATACTTCTGTTATAGAAAACTTAAATCAGAAATATTTTAATGATAATTTAAAACTGATGTCTTTGTGTCTCTTCCAGTTTCAATATCCTCCAAGAGTTCTAAACTAATTTTGATTTTAGGAATATATATCAAAACGAAGAATGTTTGATTTTCGTACACGTGCATGCTTCTTCGCATTTCTTGTATTACCGTTTTTATAATTAATATCTTACCTCATGACACTGTGCCCCTTGGAAAGCCCTTGGCCACCTCCACAAGGATTCTTTCCATAAAACAGTCAAGTGACATCTTTGAACATCATCAGATGTTTTGCATGTTTCCTGTCAGTTGCTGTGAGTACTTAAACCCTCCTCTTGTTTGACAGCCCTCATTTCTTAATAGTTGGTGCTACTACATTGAGTGCACACGTGTAAAGCATAAATCTTTTTCCAGATGAACATCAAAAAAGAAGATGAAGTTCACAACGAAGTTATCTGTAAAGTTGAAAATGATCAAGTACAGTCTAGTCAAGTTAAGGTAGAATTTACTGCAGACAGTCAGAAAGGTAAGCTAATATTGTTTGAATTATTTTATTTATAAATTTACAAAGGTAATTGTCTTCATCAAAATTTGTACAATGAGACGTATGTATATAGTCAGTGACTGGTTGACTGATCAAAGAGTTTAAGCATTTCTGTTATAGCCAGCTATCTGGAATTTTTTATATTGGTCTTACGAGAAAATATTTGAGGATCAAAAAATTGGTAAAGTCGCAAAAATGGAACCCATTCAAAAACAAAAAGGAGCCCCAAAGTTTAGAAATAATCTAGTATTTATCTTTTCTGATCATCTATAAAATTACTTCAACTCACAGCCGAGGCTTGGGTGATGACACCAAAGTGCCGTTAGACACGAGAAGGCTATCTGAAACGGCATCCAATATCTAAGAAATGCTTAATACTAAAAAAACTAATGTTATGAAGGAATTTACTATAAGTTCTGTATATATTACAATTTTAAATCATTTAAACGTAGCAGTATTCCACGTGTAACGTATTTTAGGTTTTAGGTACAAAGCATTCTTCTCCTAAATGATAGCAAGCACTAAAAGAAGAATTTAAAGTTTCTTGGGTGTATGCAGAATGTTTATTTTAATATGTCGAAGTACCGAAATACTAAAAATATTTGAAATGTAAGCTCACTGGCTAAATATTATTTGTTAAACTTAGATTACATCGGTATTAATGCAGTGTTTGTAAGGAGATATGCAAGTCCAGGTAAGTTCAAACATATTTTATATATGACAGTCCCTACATGTGGTTCATGCTGATGAATAAGTGGAGACCGAAACTCTGAAATGTTATCATATTTTCTGATACCAAAGATATAGCGAATGCATACATTTTTAAGACGATCTAAGCTATTTAAGCGATCTTCAGAAAGATTCATGCAGCACAAATCTCCAAAGTCAAGCAGAGGAAGGAAAAGGTTTCCGCAAAGATGAACTTTAGTTTTAATTCATGGAAAGTTTTGAAGTTGCTTTGGAGAGTGTATAAGGCTATAATGTGTATGTGTGAAAATATGATGAATAATGTTGATGGTTGCCAATTGAAATTATGATCAATGAAAAGATCTAGGAGACCTATCAGGTAGTTGGAAAAAAAGGAATCACACCATCGAGAGTTGTGGCAAGCTTTGCATGCAAAGTTTGGAAATGAGTTTTGGGTGTGCACAATGATAGCCTGAGACTTGGCAGGATTACTTAGCAGCCTATTTTTTGTGCCCACTGACTGACTGACAAAGATTTTCGTATCATTGATTAGTCGAGATTGACGTCTGAGTGCAAGTAAACTTACAAGTTGTCTGCGTATAAGTGATAATTACTCCAAAGATTTCTGACAGCACAACATGAAGATAGTAGTGAAGAAAGAACTTCACCTTGTGGAATACCAACCATCGAGTCTAATTCATTCGGAATAGATATCAGAAATTTTAACACATTTTTTACGGTTCTGATGATACTACTTGAAGTAATTTATTAAAGATATTGAGAGAGTTAATTCCATTGCTAAACATATATCATAACTGACATTAACGAGTGCAGTTGAGGAACTAAAGTGGGACGAAATCTTGTTGAATATGGTCAAGAAGCGGTTTGATGAATCGAACTAGTCAGGAGTGAATAATTCGTTCAAAAGTTTATATAAAAGAAGTAGTATGCATATTAGTCTAAAGTCTTCAGACGGACTGGATTCTTTTGATAGTGGAATGGTATAAGCTTTTTTTTATTCAGATGGGAAGGTGGCATTTGCTATGGAGGTATTGATTATGTTGGTAATTGTTGGCGTTGTGTTATCTATTATAGACTTGAGCATATCTATACTAATACTGTGGTTACCGGAAGACTGAATTAATTGTCAGAGGAGATCTCTTGACATCACTATCGTAAGAATCTGAAATTGAAAATTGTTCATTCTTTAATGATGAGGGAGTGATGCCATTAAAAGCGTCTGAAACATGAAATGCTGTCTCCCTCTTTTGGGTCTATCAGCCCTTATACTTAGTTATGCTCCAGCTCTGACAGGGAATGCACGCAAACTAACTGTGGAGAATTGGTCTGCTTGCGATCATTAATATTTTGCTTGTCGGGAGAATTAGTCCGTACTTGGTAATTTAGTGGTGGTTAAATTTTGCTTCTTTGAGCTTAAGTCCGTACGTGAGCATACACGGCAAGTCCGTACGTGAGCATACACGCAAAGATGAACTTTAGTTTTAATTCATGGAAAGTTTTGAAGTTGCTTTGGAGAGTGTATAAGGCTATAATGTGTATGTGTGAAAATATGATGAATAATGTTGATGGTTGCCAATTGAAATTATGATCAATGAAAAGATCTAGGAGACCTATCAGGTAGTTGGAAAAAAAGGAATCACACCATCGAGAGTTGTGGCAAGCTTTGCATGCAAAGTTTGGAAATGAGTTTTGGGTGTGCACAATGATAGCCTGAGACTTGGCAGGATTACTTAGCAGCCTATTTTTTGTGCCCACTGACTGACTGACAAAGATTTTCGTATCATTGATTAGTCGAGATTGACGTCTGAGTGCAAGTAAACTTACAAGTTGTCTGCGTATAAGTGATAATTACTCCAAAGATTTCTGACAGCACAACATGAAGATAGTAGTGAAGAAAGAACTTCACCTTGTGGAATACCAACCATCGAGTCTAATTCATTCGGAATAGATATCAGAAATTTTAACACATTTTTTACGGTTCTGATGATACTACTTGAAGTAATTTATTAAAGATATTGAGAGAGTTAATTCCATTGCTAAACATATATCATAACTGACATTAACGAGTGCAGTTGAGGAACTAAAGTGGGACGAAATCTTGTTGAATATGGTCAAGAAGCGGTTTGATGAATCGAACTAGTCAGGAGTGAATAATTCGTTCAAAAGTTTATATAAAAGAAGTAGTATGCATATTAGTCTAAAGTCTTCAGACGGACTGGATTCTTTTGATAGTGGAATGGTATAAGCTTTTTTTTATTCAGATGGGAAGGTGGCATTTGCTATGGAGGTATTGATTATGTTGGTAATTGTTGGCGTTGTGTTATCTATTATAGACTTGAGCATATCTATACTAATACTGTGGTTACCGGAAGACTGAATTAATTGTCAGAGGAGATCTCTTGACATCACTATCGTAAGAATCTGAAATTGAAAATTGTTCATTCTTTAATGATGAGGGAGTGATGCCATTAAAAGCGTCTGAAACATGAAATGCTGTCTCCCTCTTTTGGGTCTATCAGCCCTTATACTTAGTTATGCTCCAGCTCTGACAGGGAATGCACGCAAACTAACTGTGGAGAATTGGTCTGCTTGCGATCATTAATATTTTGCTTGTCGGGAGAATTAGTCCGTACTTGGTAATTTAGTGGTGGTTAAATTTTGCTTCTTTGAGCTTAAGTCCGTACGTGAGCATACACGGCAAGTCGAAATTTCTCTTGTCGGAGTGGAACTTCTCAGTATTATGGCACTATTTACGCATTTTTGGCCATTTAAATTAATGAAAGTAGAATTTACAATTTCTGTTTTATTTTTATTTTTGTCCAGGAATTTTATATTTTAAATGTGAAATAAATGCAATTGACGACACTACTACTGATATTGTGACTGGAATTTTACGTAATACTGATTCAGAACGGTCTGATGGTCAAGAAGCAGTTCCCAATGATTCCATACATTGTGGAAAAGTTAAGAAAACTCAGGGGTCGTCTCATTATTAGTGAAGAACCATGCAATCAAACGACGTGTGCATTATATTGTCGGACTATTTTTGACCTGAGATATACGCAACCAAAATATTCCCCCTCTAAAGATTCAATTGAAACAGATCTGATTGAAGTGAAGACATGGGTTTGGGGTAATTATTTCTAGGAAGTGTTCTAAAATTATTCACATACTCATTTACAAGATCTTTGGCAAAACAATAATGGCATTGCCATGGAGTATTATGATCTCACACTGTCACGTAAACTTTTTTATATTCTGCTAACAACAGCTAAAATTATTCACATACTCATTTACAAGATCTTTGGCAAAACAATGGCATTGCCATGGAGTATTATGATCTCACACTGTCACATAAACTTTTTCATATTTTGCTAACAACAACAGGTGTCACAAATTCAATAATAGCTATAATTGATGTTCTTCGCTTTCCGAATATGTGAATATTAACAAGACATTACATGCATTTTAAGAATGATGTAGTTTTCACTAGTATATTTCATCAAAACTGGTATATTACACTGAAATGTGGTGTAAAAATGTACTCTTAGAAAGAATAGAAAAGAATTGTCTCTGATAGTAAAGGAAATAATAGAAGGACCAGTTGAAATGAGCCATTTTTCTTTTGGGAGGAACTTCACCCGATGTTAACAAGTTAAGAATTAAAAGGGTGTCATCCAAAGGTCAGGTAAAATGTTTTGTTACGTATGATGATGAAATAAATAAAGAAAGTGAAAAATAAGTGTCATATAATTACATTTTGTAATTTATCGAAGTATGGAGTCGGTACTGTGAATGAATTGAAACGCACATATAATGTAGCAAGGATCACAAAACGACAGACTTTGGTAATTTTTTTAAATTATGAACATTTCTGGCATAAATCGTTATATAATTTTCGAAACCGATGCTGGAACAACACCTTCTAGGAGAGATATCCTCAAATCGTTGACACAAGATTTACCAAATGATTTATCTTCAGCCAAATTACTTCATTAAATCTCACCAACAACAATTTGTCTTCGCTTGAAAGAGCTATAAAATATCCCGACTTCAGCACCGAGTTCTAATAATGAAGAAAGTCAACTGACTCGTGGAAGATGTGATAGAAAGAAAAATCGATCTACCTGGTACCGTTGCGGTAATATCGGAGTAAAAATTTATTTGCTTGGAACATATTGCACGTTTTTATTGCGAAGAGTGTTCGTCCAAAATTATTATCGGATTACCGTTGGGTGAAATGGAAAGTTAGCGTAGTATAATCGAAGTTAATTAAACAAATATTATTGGATACAATAAATATTCATCATTTTCAAAAGGAAAGGGTTCCTAAAGATTAATTTGATATTTTTTCCAGCGAAATATACTGCACAATATTTTAATGAAATTTGGTATGTTAATAACTTCTACCCTCGATCATCATATAGCATACATTCTATCTTAATATTACATTTATAAAAAAACACACTGACGTGATGCATATTGCAATATTGGTACTGCCAACACCATCTGTTAGGGTTTTTAGTAAACTTTATGCTCATAGATATATTACAATATGGTACTGCCTACGCCATCTATTAGCGTTATTAGTAAACTTTATGCACATAGATATATTACGATATTATACTACCAACACCATCTATTAACGTTTTTAGTAAACTTTATGCTCATAGATATATTTCGATATTATACGCCCAACATCATCTTTTAACACTTTTAGTAAACTTTATGCTTATAGATATATTACGATATGGTACTGCCAATGCCATCTATTACAATAGCCGTTTTATTTATTAAAATAAACACTTATGTTAGGGAAAGTCGAAGCTCGTGAGAATTGAGGGGTAAGAGACCTCACGCAAGCGATTGTTTAATATTCTGGGGTGTGACTTCCGTCTGGTTAATTATTTCAAGAGGATTTTATAACAGAAATCTAGGTTATACTGTTTATAGACACGTGACTCTTATCTGCATTGCTCTAGTTGTTACAGAATCTGACCAAAGACAGTTCAAATGTGACAAGTGTTTCAAGATATTCCAGTCCAAAGCTGTGTTAAAGAGACATGACAACCAAGTACACGCAACAGATCGTCCAAAATGTGGGGTGTGCAAGAAGGAATTCAAAGGCAAAATCTATTTAGCGAGACATGTCCGTGACTCTCACAGTGACCAAGAGTACGAGTGTGATATCTGTAAGAAAATGTGCAAATCAAAGCGAATACTACGGGATCATGTTTTGAGCCATCATCGTGACAGTCTCGCAGGTAGGTACGGCTGATCACTGATGTTATATTTGTCAAGTATTTTCTTTACAGATAGTTTAGTTTTGATGTCATGCTACGCAGCAATATCCTGTATTGTACGATTCCGTTTCTCTCAGTTTGCTTAGTATGCAGTTATCTACAGAGTGACGAACCAAAACAAAAAGGTGCAAAATTTCTTTTTCAAAAGTCCATTATTTTCAAAATTATTATTCTTTTTATTTGCAGATTTTTTTGAACACCATTTTCTTAATTTTTTAACATCAGTGTATATGTAATTTTTCTTTAAAATAATTTTCTTAGTAATGTGTCAACTGCATTAAGTGGTGTTGTACTATATACGAACGGTAGTATCCCATTATTGTGACCGATGATAGGTCGTTTATACTATTGACGTACATCTAGATGAATAATACTGTTGTACTGTGTACGACAGTATTAATAATGTCTTACTGTACAACTGTACAACTGGTAATACAGAAAGTTTTTAGATTTTCAAAAATGGAATGAACTAGCAAGGTTGTAATTTATTTATTGTTTTTCAAAATAGGCTCTGTGGCATTTTATACAATTGAGTACGTTCTACTACAACTGAGTACTAGGCAATTGTAATACTCAAAACGCTCACTGTATCGTTCCACTTGGCGACTGCAGTCATTGTAAAAGTGATCAAAACATTATTTTTCAAGGCTGCGACGACCCATGTATTGACATGGGTCGTTGTGGTCGTTTATCTCTCAATTTGATTTTGACACATTGATATATGAAGTTTACGTAAATAAATTGATATCATCTTCGAAGATTAAACATAATGACGAAGAGAATCACTTTATGTAGCTCTGAGAAGTACCTAATAGAAGTAAAGGTTACACCATAAGACACAAAACCTGCAAACAATCATCAAATTTTTATAGAAATTAAATTGCACTTTTATAATTACTGTAAATCTAAATTATTATCTAACATAATAAATAAAATCTCTAATATAATAAAAAATATAATCTCTATAATATCTTTGTTTTGTCCAATATCTGCCATTTATTCATAATTACGAATATTCATTGTTCCTATCTCGTTCCACTTGCACTGACTGTTACAACGTTGACAAGCTAGTGGAATGAGTGTGACTGCAGTCGTGGGCATGAGTGTTACAGGCGGCTAGTGGAATATATTCATTGTTCATTCCATGGAACCACTAAGAGAATCAGTCATGCCACTCTTCCTTGGACGTTCTTCCCATGACCTTTTCGAAGGCAGCCATCCCTTCTTCTGCATCTGGGAATAATATTCCTTACAGTTTGTCTTGTTATTCTTGGGGATAAAGGGAAGTCTCATGGTTTTTTCCAGCACTTTGCCCTTTCTTTATCCTTGTAAGCAACTCTTCAGAGAGAAACAACCATTGTGCAGAATGCCTCTTAATTTTGGATTCCTAAAGGCATTTCGTCATCCATGACAATGTCGGATACAGCTTTGAATTTGAGATTTCGTGACATCAAAAAGATGGTGTTCTCGATATTCGGTCAAATTTTGAGGTATTGACTTAATACAAAGCTCCCCAACGCTTAAATTTTCGTGCAAAATTTTCTGTACATGACACATACCAATTCCTATACTTGCCCGAATCTACTGATAAGTACTTCCTTGTCAGTCTTTATCATGAAAGCACTGATGTTATCTTCAGTCATCGATGTTGTTAAGTTACATCCCTCACCCAGATCATCCCTGAGATTGGTACTACCACGCTTGAACTCATTAAACCTATTGTAAACAGTAGCATGGTATTTATTAAAATGCGACTCGAAATTTAATATACCTTTTTGTCGATTGAGACTACAACGAAAATCACAAAAAATTATCAAACTAATATTTTCTTGCGTTAAATTCATCTTGACACAATTTTAAAATTTCAAATTGCGGCCAATATGTAAAAACAAATGAGAAATTAAATTAAAATAAGTCAATAGATTACCAAATACTTAGATTCTTAAAGGTTTAATTAAGTTTTTTATTATCATTATAACAACGGACCAATTCTAACAATTTTCCGTACTATCCCCATACACATACTCTGTACAACAGTGTTAATAATTTTTTTAATGTATTTAATTAATATGTAATTTTTTAATAATTCGTATTTTCATCGGATGGCTTATAGACATTTACATTTTTTCATTTTAAGTTCCTTAGACGGATCTTATAGATCTATGTTTTCCCATAAATTTTGACACGGCATTAGTTTTTCAGTTCTCTGCATGTTGTGATTTTTCTTGTTACATCTGTTACAGCTGTCTTGCTGTTTTCGGAAATTTGCTTTGAAGTTTTGTAACCATGATAATAATGTGCGCAAGACACTTTCTGTGGAATTAATAAAAAATCTGTTAAGAGATTTTTGCCGATAAGTTATCCTATCTAAGGGAGTGGTAATGGATTAGAAAACAAAGATGAAAAAAGAGGAAAATTGTTGTACCCAGAAAAAACTCTGCGGCTGTCATTCAGAAAGGTGTCTCTTGTAAACAAGTCAGTCAGAATCTGAGAGTAGTGTTTGTGGTATATAAATTATAGCAAATACAAATAAATTTCTTATGCTTGGATATACGGATTTTTAATAAAATGAAGAGCTGAAAGAAAAGGATGCTATGAAGGTGAAAAAGAACAAGTGCGTTATAGGAAAAACATTTAAAAATATGAGAAGAAAATTTTTTAAATATTTACAGACTAGTCCGGGTCCTTGTAATTGTTACAGTGATTGGTATATAGCAAACATAAATGCATTCTTTGTAAAAAAATTATAAGTTAGATGCATACATTTTTACTCGACAAATCCAATGGCTGTAACCAATATTATTTGCTTACCAAATATGTGACAATTGACAAGATGCTAGATGCATTTCAAGTCCGATGTAGTTTCCGTCAGGTGTGAAAGAATTTTTACATAATCTTCAAAGCCAATGCAGGAACTACACCTTCTAAGAGAGATTTACTCAAACGGTTCACACGAGATCTTCCAAATAATTACCTTCATGCCAAATTACTTCAACAAAACTTAAGTCTTAACAAAACTTAAACATTCATTTTTGCTTGAAAGAACTATTGAATGTTCCAACTCTAGAACCAAGCCAAGTTCTAATAATGAAGAGAGTCAATTGACTAGTGAAAGATGTGACAGAAAGAAAAATCAACCTACCAGGTATCGTAGCAATAAAATTGAAAGTAAAACATTTATATATACAGAACATACTACATATTATCATTGTCAAAAGGGTTGATACAAAATTGTTTATTGAATAACAATTGTGTGAAATGGAAAGTTAGCAAAGTGCTTTACAATTTAATTAACTAAAAATAAATACAATTTGTCATTTCTAAAAATTTGTCATTTTCAAAAAGAAACGTTTCTAAATATTTATTGAATACTTGTTAATTATTCAATGAATAATGTCGATTAGACAGTTTGACATTAAATGAAAACCCAGTCAGTAATCATAAATACTTTGAAATAGTGAAAAACAATTGCGCCGAGATTACAAAAAATTTTTTTGAAACAAATTAAATAGCATTTTAATATAAATAAAACGTAAATACCATGCAGTGTTTATGTTGCTGACCTTAGCAAAATGTCAACAGCGTGCAGTTGTTGGTTTTGTCGGCAGCGGTAGTAAAGCAGCATAGTGTATTTGAAATAACATATATCGTGTTTGAAATTACCAACCACTTAAAATTAATCCTGTGACTAAACTACTGAATTTTCTTAATTGATTTTTGGTCTACAGTTGAGGAACACCATATGGTAAATTAGGATTCATTTATTGTTGAACGGTCAAATCCACATGTTATACAATTTTTTTTAATACATATTTGTTTTATTTCTTAAAAAAATTCTCAAAAAAAATTATGTTAAGGAAAGTATGAAGCTCAAGAGAATTGTGGAGTAACACACCTAATAGATGCAATCATGTCATTTTCTGGTGCACACCAGATGAATGAGATGAATGATAAATTATTAACCCTGGAGGGTTAATCATTTCAAGATTTCTTTGCTTTAATTGTTACAGAATCTGACCATAGCCAATTTAAATGTGAGAAATGTTTCAAGATATTCCAATCCAAATTGGTGTTAATGAGGCATGACAAGCAAGTACACGCAACAGAGCGGCTCAAATGTGGAACGTGCAACAAGGAATTCAAAGGCAGAATCTATTTAGCGAGACATGTCCGCGAAACTCACAGTGACCAAGAGTATGAGTGTGATATCTGCAAGAAAATGTGCAAGACAAAGCAAATGCTGCGGAAACACATTTTGAGCTATCATCGCAACAGCCTTGAAGGTGAGTATGGTAGATTCTACTATATGGTAGAACTACACATCTGCTTTACACGATTCCGTTTAACAAGACTTCGTTAGTACATAGTTATTTACGCAAATTTAAATGCGTATTAAATATATTATGGTTTCATTATATTTGAATTATTACAGATAAATATAAATGCGACAAGTGTTTGAAGACGTACCGGCATAAAGGCATACTATTGCAACATTATAAAAGAGTGCACGGAACTGATTCTCATAAGTGTAACGAGTGTAAAAAGGAATTTAAGTGTGAGGACTATTTACTAAAACACAAGCGCTACGCTCACGGCAGACAGCAGTTTGAGTGTGGTACCTGCAAGAAAGTATACAAATCCACACAAATGTTGCGTAAACACATGTTGGAGCGTCATCCCTGTAAAACTGAAGGTACTTATGGTGGTTTATTAAAGGTGTATACGCTTTGCGGGATAAGGAAATTTTTTAGTATATTTATCAAGTTCACACTTTTACAAAATCGCATGTTAAAAGGATCAAATTTTAAAAAAAGGTGGTATTTTTTAAAATATAACAAAGCAAACAATTCAGTGATTGACAATGAGGAAAGGTCAAAAAATACAATTTATAACCATTGTGCATATATTGTGTTTTTAATATATCAAGAATTGTTAATAAGAGACAGAAGACAGAGACAGACAATGCAAAGCTATAGAGGTACATAGTGACTTTTTAAGAACAATTTTAAAAATAGTCAATACCAATAGCTTTTTTAATTTGTAGCCATTGCCTAATTAAAAATTGGCTTTCAATAGACATTGCTAGTTATTTTGTTGTAAAATGAATGTCTCTTTTGCTCTTTTCGAAGTTTTATGTGACTTTTTTCAACAACCCTATGGGACATACAAGTTTTATGAATTAATTTGTTACATCTTTGCATAGAGAATATAATGAGACACAATCTCCACCTAATTTCATCTTCTTTGTTCAGAGTTTTGTAGAAATAGCCTTTAAAAACTACAGCTGAAAATTGGTCGTAACAACATTGAAGAGATTAGTCATACTGAGTTGTTTAATTTTATTGTCGTAAAAACAGACTTTATTTTGTAGAAATAGCCTTTAAAAACTACAGCTGAAAATTGGTCGTAACAACATTGAAGAGATTAGTCATACTGAGTTGTTTAATTTTATTGTCGTAAAAACAGACTTTATTTTGTAGAAATAGCCTTTAAAAACTACAGCTGAAAATTGGTTGTAACAACATTGAAGAGATTAGTCATACTGAGTTGTTTAATTTTATTGTCGTAAAAACAGACTTTCTTTTAATTTCACACAGATCCATTTTAATGTTATTTTATGTGTTATTTTAATTTTTTGTGGACACTTCCCATATATGTACGAAGTTTATAATGTAATTAATTTCCACATTGGTACTGCTCGTCAAAAATAATAAATTTTTGTTTACACTGATTGCACTAATGACATCATTCAGAGATAATGCAGTAAATCTTCTTTGTTCTTCATTTTGACTTTGAACATCAGCTATGACTTCATCTTCTGTAGCTGATACTCACACAGTGATAAATTTATCTATGTTAATGTACTCCTCTATTTCAGTGTTTGATACAGCCGGACTAAACTTTTGCATTAATTGAACTTCATCTTCTGTGGCTGATACACACACAGTGATACATTTATCTATGTCAATGAACTCTTCTATTTCAGTGTTTGATATAGCTTGTATAACAGTGATAGATTTACCTATGTCAATGAACACCTCTATTTCAGTGTTTGATACAGCCGGTCTAAGTTTTTGCATTGACTGAATTTCATCTTCTGTAGCTGGTGCACGCGCAGTGATACATTTACCTATGTCAATGAACTCCTCTATTTCAGTGTTTGATACAGCCGGTCTAAGCCTTTGCATTAATTTAACTTCATCTTCTGTAGCTGGTGCACGCACAGTGATACATTTATCTACGTCAATGGATTCCTCTATTTCAGTGTTAGATACAGCTGGTCTAAGCTTTTGCATTAATTGAACATTGTCTTCATTTTCACTGTCATTATTTGTAGCAGACGATTGTGCTAAAGGAACAGCATTGTCATAATCTGGGCATGATATAAACATGTTCCTAAATCCTGCAAGTCTAAACCTATTGGCGATGGTGCTTTGTTTAGCTTTTTCCCATGCTTCTATATGCTATTCTGTATGTTTTTGTATGTGTCTCTTTTAGGTTGTCAGTACTTAATCCAATAGTATACAATAGTAGTTATCTTTTAAGTTCCCATAAAATAAGTATTATATTCCTTATTTATTCTACTTATATTTAGAATATTATTGTACTTATATATTGACATTAACGCAAGTAACAAATTTCAATGAATATATAAGTTATACGGGCTAGAAGGAAAATCTTATAATTTAGAACTAATATCTCTAATTGCTTTGTCATAACTGTATGTCTTGTATGGTCAATGTATGATATAAGACTATTAGTCTTGTATCACCTTTAAAACTTGCTGTGTTCTTATTGAGTTTTTAGATTAAGTTTTTGAGACCAAAGTGTTATGTTCCTTGGTCCATTGGTAGATTTAGATGCAAAAACACAAATTTGATGCAATTTAGCAGGACATTAATCCACTAAAAGGAAAATTTTCCTCTTCTACGCTTTCAATCCAGTGTCCCAATTTCGTAACCATCATTCAAAAATATCAGGAGTCATCCATGACTTTTGTATTGTTTTCTTATGTAGCAGGTTAAGAACATACAGTTCTGAAATAGATTGGCTTTTTAGATTTGTTAACGATTAAAAGTTTTTCTTTAATTGGTCCTGTCACATTTGCACCAACTAGGATAGTTATTTCTGTTTTGTACATTTTCACACCAGCACTGTTCTTTTGTAAATTTAAGTTCCCTGTCTGGAATTATATAAAAGACTGGTTTTATCCACGTTAAAGACGTCATCTGACTTCTTTAACGTCATCTGACTTGTGATCTTCACATAATTTTGGCCACTTCCTTCCCCATCATTCTTCTGTTGCTTTATCTAGAATTCTAACAGCTTCACCACAAATTATTCCACCAATGATATTTTGACGAGCTTGGAAGCGTCTAATACAATTCAAAGATTATAGAAAATAGTTAGCTTTTTGTTGCAGAATTGGTTCACTACTTAACATATTGTTTGCCTTCTGATATTTAAACCATTTTAACAAAGTCTCTTCAATCTCCATGTTGTTGCACTCGCTCGTATCATTTTGAATAAATTCTCATCAAAGAGGGATTTAATCCTTTTTCTTCCCTTCCAAAAAGTAGAAATTGTTGAATTCAAAACTTCTAGCCCTTTATTTGTTTCTCTAATTTTGATATTACAAGTGACTTTCCTTTGACATTACAAATTTTATCTTTTTTTTGTGATTTACGATTCAATAAAATTAAATAAGCTATGAAATGAATCGATATGTCTAGTATTTAGACAATTTTATATATTCTTCTTTATATACATATATATATATATATATATATATATATATATGCATATATATATATATATATATATATATATATATATGCATATATATATATATATATATATATATATATATATATATATATAGCTAGGATCTCCAATTTTCACTGTTACAACCAGTACTAATATTGTTACAACCAATTTCTGCTCTATTATAAAAAATAACCTGACTTTATAAAAAAATACAAGATTTCACATCAATGACATTGGAGAAAAACCTATCAAATGATAATATCAATGCTCTATCAATGACATTGGAGAAAAACTTCTTATGAATTTAAACTAATTTTAAGTTTGTTTATATTAAACATATACTTCAAATGTTCTCTTTGTTTTCAAGGCGCCGTTTAAATAATTGGTGCAAATATTGTCCGATTGAAAAAACTGATTACTGAAATTTTGCTTTACTATCATTCGCAACTTATTCTTTATTTTTCTTAATCCATGTAGACTCTCAGGACCATAACCACAGATGTGATGAATGTCTCAAGACGTATTCATGCAAAGACGCGTTAAAGAAACATTACAGACGAGCGCACGGAACGGATACGTATATATGCGCTGAATGTAACATGGTATTCAAGTGCAAGGCTTATTTATCGACTCACTTACACAACGTGCACAGTAAACAAAAATATGAGTGCGCTGTCTGCAGCAAAATGTGTAAATCTAAGCCCGCATTGCATAATCATATTTCACGGAATCATCGTCAAAAATCTGAAGGTTTGTTTAGTTATTTTTGTGTACAACATATATAAGTTTGTATTGTGTGTTATGATGTGTATATATTAAATTTTTTTTAAAAACTTATCGACATTGTCTGCTTATAATAATTGTACAGAAAATTTGTTATGGAAATTTTTGATTGACTGTTTTTTATAAAATATTTTTTTATTAACTTAAATTTTATTTCATTTGCCAATGAGTAGCTATCTTAGTGGCGTGTTGCTCAACTAACGTATGATATATAATTACAGTTTATAGCACAATTGTTTTATACAGTAGGTAATTGAGCTGTATTTGCATATTTTTTTAAACACTTAAAATATTGTTAGCCTTCACACAATAGGTACACAAAAGAGCATTTTTGATTGCTTTGAAGACATCTAATAGTGAAATTATGACCACATTTGTTCTAAATATTGAAGACTGTAGCAAAACTCTTTAACAAGGGAGGCAACCTGTTTTAGGGTATCTGTCATTTCTATCATATGTCAGTTCCCAAGTGGCTGCTAGCTATCATCTACTCATTGTCAAAACTCGGTAGATCCATCTTTTACTTTTGATTTTTTCTGAATTAGTATACACCCCTTAAAAGTAAATATTTAAAATTGTTTTCTGAAACTGACAATGGGTGGTCAAAATTTCGACGAAAGAAAGAAGGTAATAAATACCTTGTTATTTTTTCTTTCCAATATATTCCCCCTTAATTCTAATAAACTTCTTAAGATCTTTCAATTAACTTGCTTGTATCTGTGAAAAAAAATGTGTTACCTTTAACTACAAAATAGGCCAAAATCGCAGGCTCGTTGTTTTTATCATTGACTAATTTCTTCTCACAATGCTCCTCTTTAATTTTTTGGAATAAATAATAATCGCAGGAGTCAAGTCCAGACTGTAGGGTAGGTGATTCAATATTTGGGAGCCACAATTGTTGAGGACAGCCGTTGCAATGTGGCTCTTATGTACAGGCTCATTGTTATGCAGAAGCAGTACATCTTTTGCCAATTGTCCTCGCCTTTTCTCCCCCACAATTTTTTTTAACCACTCCTCCAGAACAGCATAGTGCTCTCTCTTTATTAAAACATTCTTTATAACCAATGAACAAAACAACCTATGCATCCCAAAGTAGTCATCATTTTGCCAGTTGATTGTGATACCTTGAATTGTAGCGATGGGTAGTGGTGTACCGTTCTTATTCCACTGAACAGACACCTACTTCAACTGAGGTTCAAAATGATGAAACCCTTAACAATTTGGTTGAAATTTTCATCCTAATTGTTTCTGCAGAGACTGTAATGGATACTTCTTATAATAGACAATTTGCGTTAACTTTTGACATGCTATGGTCATAGAGAATATTTAAAACAGCATTTCGGCAAGTTGGTTCTCCTTTAAATGGACTTCTCCGAATATAAGCAAGCAGCCGAATATAATTCCAGCTTTTTCGAGGTCGTCTTATTCAATTGTCATAAGCATGGCTTGTCTTTAATAGACTCTCTGCCTTGCTAGAAGAGTTTATGCGAATTTTAAATTATGGTTTTCTTAGCGCAAGAGTCTCCGTAAACTGATTGATGGTGTTTATGTAAAAAGGACTGTGGGGTAATGCCATCCCATGTAAATGTAAAAAAAGAAAAGACCATTCTCATTTTTATTTAGCTGTACTTTACTCTCATAAATGTAAGAATAAGCTTTATTATTTTTGTAATCAAAGTTTACAGTCTATCCTATAAAAAACTGATTAAAAATGCATGTATGGAAATCTACGCAACAAACACTATACAATGCATGTTAGAGGCGTGCGATTTAAGTATTTCTTTGTACTAGAGGATCTTGTTAGGAGTATGTAAAAATAATAGGTACCTGTTATAAATACTTAGGTTGTGTGCAGGTTCAACGCATATTTGCTTGTCGGGTATCCTGTCGAGAGCAGTTAACATAAACACTCATCATAATCTGTATTTTTTTGCTTGTCACATACTACTGGGATTTCTTACATTTTGGTCTCTTACTTATTTGAATAAAATTAAATAAAAAGATACAAATATAAAATTTAATTATTATTGTTGTATTGTCATAAAACTTTTTGTCATGTGTCTTCAGAGACTTTGATTGAATATGTGTGCACACCAAACGTCTGTACACAATAGAGTTTAGAAAGAACTAGAGAATACTTAGTATGAGGCAAGCATAAAGTACGAGTAAATGAGATATTACGTGGAACATTTTTCATGGAACCAGAGTATTACGTGGAACATTTTTCGTGGAATGCTTATATTGCAACAAGCTATATCTAAAATGAAACTGATTAAGCCTTTTTTTCATATACAAGGCTTCTCAACATTTTCAAGCCGGTCTGCAAAGCATACAGCTAAATCAGATAACATTGTAAAAAAAACAGTTTACCTAGATCTACCCCGACGATGCGGAATTTTTAAAGTCGTGCGGTTATCACTTTACATGATTAAATTAATCCGGTCATTTATTTATTTATATACTTTAATGTACACATTTGATTCATATGACAGACTTATTGTTATGCGAGCAATCTTTTACAGCCAACCAGAATACAAATCCAGCCCCGCTCGACTAGCGGCTGGTAATGGACCCCAATCCACTCGGTGTATCGCGCAGTTAAAAAATGGTGAACAATTTAAAAACATAGCCGTGACAAGTTTAAGAAAAAACTGTCCTATAAGTCAATAAAATATATAGTATATTTTATACATTATTCTATTTATTAACAGCGATAGGCCTTTGCCTTATGGGGTGACATGGGTCCCAAGGTTTGACATGGAATAAGCTCACATAGTTTAATTACCAGAGCCGCCATCGTCGGGCGCTCTTTCAAAATTTTGATCCATCAAGCGCCACTGAAACTGATGACAATTTCATCCAAAATTACTTTAGATGGTTTTTTCTTTTTTTGTGAGAAACTTGATAATGGATGAAAATTAATTTTTTCCATATTCAATTAATTCTTTCGGATTTAGTTATATGATTGATAATATTTTAGAGGTTAATGGCTCAATTAACCCTGAAGCTCGATATATACACTCTTAGTGAGTCCTTAATATGGGCTTATGTGAGCGAGTAACTCCTCACTTGCCGGTACACTCCTCATTCTGTGAATATTTTGACACGCTTTCATATTTATTACCTTTACTGTAAGCTAAACTTATTACTGTAATATTTTCTATTTAAAAGTAATATTTTCTAGTATTAAACCATATTTTTTTACGTGGTAAACTGTAACAGATTGAGAAAAATTTTGCAACAAAATTAATAGGGGCACAATGGTAACTTTTAATATAGATCTATGCCATTTTTTTTTATTGTTGTTTGATTTTTAAATTTTTTAAACAAAATTAACTAAATGTATTGACTTTTCTTTTATCTAAAAGTATAAACAGATATTTATTGAATATAATCAATATCGAATTTTAGAACATGGATCACAAATGGAGATGTTCAAAAATCGATTGGTCTGGTAGGATTAAAATAGTAGACATAACCTTCATATTTTATCAAAAAGCCATGTGTGTAATGTTAATCTATAACGTTGTATAAATCTAAAGTTGCAATTATGCCATAACTTTCAATGTTACTCTGATGCTGGATGCTTTTAATGAAGTTTATCAAATTAGAAACAGATGACATTAATTGCCTGCGTGTCTTATACCATTTCGTAACAGAACATATAGTGAACAATATCAGATAAATGGTGTTAGTTTCTTATGTCTGTTCATTCTGTAGCAGAACATTGCGATGTACAGTGAATTGGACTGTTCAACTGGTTTAATGACATCTTTTTTATTGTTCTACGATTAATACTTTAGGAGATGTATGAGGTGACATTTTTAAGTTCGCGGAATGGAGGATAAGAAGTGAGAATAAAAAAATAAATTTATTTTTCTTTTTCAATATATTCATCTGTTACCCTAATACATTTTACCGATCTTTCAATTAGCTTATGTATAGTTTCACAAAAAAAGTTTTATCTTTATCCGAAAAATAAGCTGAAACTACATTCTTTACTTCCTCATCGCTTGAAAATTTCTTCCCACCAAGTTCTTTTTTAACTTCGGAAATAGATAATAATTGTTGGGAGCAAGGTCAGGACTGTAGGGCAGGTGGTTCAAAATATCAAAACCGACCTTATGCAGGACAGCCAATGCAACACGATTCTTGTGAACAAGCGCATTGTCGTGCAGAAGGAGGGCACCTTTAGTTAATTTTTCCCTTCTTTTCTCTTTGATTGATTTTTACAACTACTCTAAGATTTAAGCATAACATTCTCTGGTTATGTAGACGCCTTTAACTTTATAATCTATGAACAGGATCCTTTCTGAATCAGAGGTACAAAAACGTGTAAGAATACTCTACGTGGTGTTGTTTTTGAGGCGAAGTTAATATTCTCGACACCCACCTTGTGCTGATCTTTCTCATCCCAGAATGACTGTGAAGAATATTAAAAATGGTTGTATCCGACACTCCAACCATTTCAGTGAGCTGTATTTTTATTTAGTTTAGGATCTTCCAATATTAATTTTTCGACTTTTTAAATGATTTCCGTAGTCACTTCGATCGGTCGTCTGGGCCATGGGTCATCTTCAAGTTAGTCCCTGCCTTGTTTAAATATACTGTGCCATTTATGAAGCATGGTTTTACCTGAGTAAGAGTCCCCGTAAACGGATGTCATCTTTCCATTATGGTTTGAACCGATTTTCCTTGCTCGGTAAGGAAATTTATAACAGCGCAGTACTGGATTTTCTCCATATTTCTCCTTTCTTCCCGATTGAGTTGCTTGGCCGATGATAGTTCAAAGACTAATGGCCTGATTAAGATAAAACTTGCTCTTTATATTAACGATGAGTCACTGAATTCGTTACAGCTCATTAAAGCCTGATTATTGACCTAATTACCAATTCTGCGAACTTAAAAATGCACCCTCGCAAGCGAATAAAATGTTATTTTTATGCTATTCTAGAAGTGGTCAAAACAAATAAAAGATTATTGTTTATTGTAAGCATGTAGTAGTTTTACTATATATGTGTGCGTTTCCACATGTTCTCTAACAGTACTGCATTATGTCAGTTATACACTTGAGATTTACCACAAAAATTGTATTAGACTTAAATCATTACAGATTCTCAGCTCAGCAAGTATAAATGTGACATGTGTCTGGTAGTATTCTCATGCAGCAAGAAACTAATGAAGCATTGCCAACGAGTACACAGTACAGAGTCACATAAATGTAATGAATGTACTAAGGTATTTAAGTGCAAGGCTTATCTATCAGACCACATCCGCATCGTTCATGGCAGTCAACAGCACGAGTGTGACATCTGTAAGAAAGTATACAAATTCAGAAAGGGGCTCCTTTACCACATTTTCTTGCATCATCGTCCTAAAAATGCAGGTGTGTGCTGGTTTAATTTAAACAATCTAAATTCAAGTTTTAAATATTGCTCTGTGTCAGGCAGTTCAATAATACGAGGAGGAAATGTTTGGGAACTATGTGATTAATTCTCAGCTGTTATATTGTATTTATAGGAGTATATCAGTTTGATGCACCGAATTATCTGTGTGAATAGTAGACATATTCCTTGTCATATTCAAAAGTAAACGTGCTGTCGTTTACGGTATCATCATTTATAGGTTGCATGATGCAATTTTATAATGTTTTTCAATTTACACAAAATTTTTTAGTTCATTCAACATTTTTTTAATAGCTTTAATGTAATGCAAATACATCATTGTGTATATTGGTTTTTCAATTGCATTCACAGGCCAACCTACCCAATCCTTTACATGTGACTACTGCCAGAAGATATTTTCGAAAAAGTCAGTATTAGAGCAGCATGTAAGATCTATACAAGGAGAACTACTTCACCGATGTTTGAAATGCGATAAATTTTTCAAATGTCGAACTCATCTTCGGCAACATGAAACTTCTGTCCATAGTAAGGCAGAATATGAATGTGTCACGTGTCATAGTGTTTTTATGACCACACATACGTTAGCAAGACATATCACAAGATTTCACGGTTCAAAGAATAATGATAGTAAGTTACACGAGGTGAATGATTTTCATCTCTCTGCCGGTAAGATGGATGAGAAGACAGTGACAGATATTCACCAATACAATGTGATGGTTGTGAAAGAGAAGTTGGCTGACGGGAAAGTGGAACTCGAGTTAGATCCGATTGTGTTGCAACACACAAATGGTTATCAATTGTGTAAGGAAGAATCACAAGGAGACTGATACCAATTTCCTTAATATGAAAGGTAGATATATAAAAAGCAATACCTGTGATTTTGCCAGTACTGGGAGTTTAGCTGTGAACTATCAACTGCTTTCGCTTGTGTGGAACACATTGGAGCTATGCTGATACATCACAAACTTTCTTTTACTGCTTACCTAGTAGTTGCTGGATTTCTGTTTACTTTTGGAACTATTTACGTTTGATTGTAACAAGGTGGTGTTGAAAGGGTTCTGATGACGTAAACATTTCTTCACTCGGTACGGATTTCAAGATGTAAAAAAAATATTTTAAAAATTACATTGAAAATTATTTGCAGGAGTACAGAATTAGTTAGACGATTTTGCGTACTATGAGTGCATCATTTTTGGAGCCGATATACCGAAAGGAAGAAAAATTTATAGGAATTACGCTTCCATCCGTCTCTTAATCTGAAATACAATTGACCATAAAACAATGACATTTGTGGTTTATTTTTGAAGAGTTCAATAAAGGTTTAAGAAATTACAAATTGTGGATATTACTATTCATATTATGACTTAGCTTCAGTTCAATTTTTATTGAAAAAATTAATATATTATAGGTGTATGTATTGTCGAGTGAGTCCAGAGCAACCTGCTCTGGAAATAGAAGATTCACAAGCTAAAAAACATTTTGAGTGGTCTAGTTATTTTCTCAAAAACCATTTGACATATTAAGTTGAAATAGAAATAGTGAGATGGATGTATGCATATTTCTCAAAGGCATCATATTTCTCAAAGGCATGCATATTCTCTAGAACTTAAAAAATATTTGTTTGAAAGTTTTGAGGTGCCACGTTTGGTATAAAAAATTTGCTTTCAGTCGTACGGGTTTTAATAGAAAGGGTGATATTGAATATATTTGGCGTTAAGTTTGTACAAATTCATTATTCACAATTAAATGAAACTACATGGTGTAGTATTATTTCTACTTTATTTCAATTTTTTACCACGACCTTGGTTTCGTTGTATTACAACATCTTCAGGTGGGCTATTAGCAAAGATCTTTTTTATCTTTACTAATAGCCCACCTGAAGATGTTGTCATACAACGAAATCTAGATCATTGTAAGAATTTAAATAAAGTAGAAATAATACTACATCATATAGTTTCATTTAATTGTGTAGAAGGGTGTAATATGTGACCCAAAATAAAATTTTTCAGTGTTTTACAAAAGGTAAGTATGGAGATATTGCTGAAAAAAAGCAGGATTGCTAGAAGTTTACTTAAAGTTAACAAGAAGAAAACTAAAGCAGTAATCCTGGATCTCAAGAGTTTTTTTTTTTTTAAAATATTCCCCATTATTTTTCTTACTCATGTGAAAGTCTTATTAGGCAATGTATTTATATAATGAATACTAGTAATAATATTTGTAAACAATTTGCTAAAAGAAAAGTAAAAGTAGCAGGATTGCTAGAAGTTTACCTAAAAAACAAGAAGAAAACTAAAGGAGTGACCCTAGATCTCAAGAGTTTTTTTAAATATTCTCCATTATTTTTCTTACTCATGTGAAAGGCATAGTAGGCAATGTATTTACATAATGAAAGTAATAATGATATTTGTTAACGATTATAGTTAGTATATTCCACTTTTTACAAAAAAGGTACTTCCCTTTTTAGTATTTATTTGTCGATAGAAAAAAGGGGTGCATGGCTACCAGATGCATTAGAAGTGAATCCTCTTCATGAATATTTTGAAGAGAAAAAGGGGTATAGGTTAAGATAATTGTATAATGAAAATGAGAAAATTTTATTGGTAGAAAATATATATACTATCGACCCACACTAATTTTGTACTGATGCAATTAAATTGCTTGATAAGGTTTTTTGGTTAAGTTCTATGCTTTATTTAATTTTAATAAAAATATAATATACAATGCAATAAGATGCACTTATCATATTTCCCGCCCTAATCATGTCCGTTTCTTCATTCGTTTTCCCTTCTGTGTATATGATGTCAAATCATTACGTCAATGATGTCAACTCAAATGACTTCAACAACCTTTTAATTCAAATGCCTTTTATTTTATCTTAAATTATTGATATTATAAAGTATACAGGATCATTTTTAAATAAGAGGCGGATCACTCCAACTTCACACAGGTGAAGTTGTTCAGGTAAGATTTTTTTGATATGTATCTATTCTTTTTATTTTAATCAATAAAATTATAATAACATAGTGTGACACGATACGACTGTGATATTCTCGCACCAAGGTGTCTATTGTCTCACCCTCCTCTGTTCGTCATTTCCAAACCTGAATACATCGCATCGGATGATTTGGAGAAATAAAATTCTGATAAAAATCGTATTTCTATTTTTGTTTACTTTGAAAAATCTTTTATTTTCTCTGAAACTTATAATTCCAATAACATAGTGTGAAGGATAAATTTTGTCTTTAGAAAACCTTTATCGTTTACTATGAAAGTTATTTTTATTAGTGATTACAATAAAGTTATAGTTGTATATATTATGTTCTATGACGCGATACAACTGTGATATTCTCGCACCAAGGTCTCTATTGTCTCACCCTTCTCTGTTTGTCATTTTGAAACTTGAATAAATCACATCAGACGTTACCGAAATCGTATTTCTACTTTTGCTTACTTTGAAAGACCTTTTAATTTCTCTGAAACTTATAATTCCAATAACATAGTGTGAAGGATCAATTTTTATCTTTAGAGAACCTTTATCGTTTACTATGAAAGTTATTTTTATGAGTGATTACAATAAAGTTTATATATTATATATTACGACACGATACAACTGTCACATCCTCGCACCAAGGAGTCTGTTGTCTCACCCTCCTCTGTTCGTCATTTCCAAACCTGAATACTTCGCGTTGGACGATTTGGAGAAATACGATTTTGATAAAAATCATATTTCTACTTTTGCTTACTTTGAAAAACCTTTTAATTTATCTGCAACTTATAATTCCAATAACATAGTGTGAAGGATCCATTTATATCTTTATAGAACATTTATCGTTTACTATGAAAGTAATTTATATTAGTGATTATAATAAAGTTATAGTTGTATATATTATGTACTATGACGAGATACAACTGTGATATTTTCGCACCAAGGTCTCTATTGTCTCATCCTCCCCTGTCCATCATTTCCAAACCTGGATACATCGCATCGGATTTTATCAAAATCATATTTCTATTTCCTTTACTTTGAAAAACCCTTTAATTTCTCTGAAACTTATAATTCCAATAACATAGTTTGAAGGATCTATTTTTATCTTTCAAAACCCGTTATTGTTTATTATGTTTATGTTTATCCATAAAAATAGGTAATGCACACTTCCCTTTAGACCTTCTTAAGATCTATAATTTTCCCATTAGTGTATTTGCAATAGTTTTACCAGTGCTAATCATGACATCTGTTGATGTTATTAACTATATCTGAAAACTTATGCAATATGTGTATATATTATATAGTTTATGGTAATCTTGAAGCCTACAAGCCATCATATTGCAAAATTCAATTATATGTCAATCACATTTAGCTTGCATGTACATTTAAACAAAAAAGTTTTTTCCTTTTTGAAATTTACTCCTTAAGAATAGATTTTTATATATAGCGCATAGAATGAAGTTTTATGAGGAGTAAAATCAGAAGTTCAAAGCGTTAAAAAAAGTGTAACCGTTAGGTGGCCTCTCCTCGCAACATTTCTGCGCATCTTTAGAGTGAGAATATTTGTATTTGGCATTTCCTTATGGCGTAATCGCAATGACTGAGTGTGACACACATATTGGCATTTTTGTTATGGCGTAATCCCAATGACGGGGTGTGACACACATAGTTTACTATCGTTCGCTTATATCAAAATATAATTATTAAATGTGACTATGTGTGAGTATTTGGTGTCTTTTATCATACAAAATTAAAAAGTTTCTTTTAATTTTAACTGCTTAGTCCGATGTTACTAAATGTTTTTAATTTTGTTGTATAAATTTGATCTTGTTCATTTGTGTTTACCTTGAAAATAGTTATATTGTCAGCATTTATTATTAAATAATTTTCCAATTATATTTGATGATGTTGATATTTATAAACAGTGTTTTATACATTCCAAGACAATCAGAGTTACGGATTAAACATCAGTCGCGCGTCGGAGCTGACATGCATAATTTTTTTTATATTAGTGTGATTCTGAAGTGTCAATGTAGTATGCTGATGCTAATGAAAATGTTTTGTGTTAATTATCTCAATCGCTGAAGGTTAATATGCGCTTCGGCTGAGAGCATAACGGAAACTGAAATAAGGTAAACTTATTCTGCTGGCGGCTGTTGGTGGTGGTGGAGGGGGAAACAATGTGTTTTACCCACTATCGATGTGTTTCACTTATTATTATTGTCTCATTCCTAAACATATGAATTTATGCTAATGTGACAAAACAAATGGGATTAATTGTGGACCATGAGGTAAAAGGGAAATGCTGAAGACAGTTTAATTTTGGTTTCTTAAACGTAATGATTAGATGTAAGAAAATAAGTTGTGTATGCAGTAGTATGCAGATGCTCATGATTTTATGTAACCGTTATTTCAGTATAATTTTTATAGCTTTATCGTTAAGTTTATTAACTTAAGTAGTTACCATGTGATGACAATAGGCAGACTATACTATTGAGTTTGCTCAAAAGTGATGAGCATTTTTTAAAAAATTATTTAGAAAATATGGGAACGTTCTAGAACCTTACATGATTAAAGATATATAAAGGGCACGGTATGCTCTCACTGATTCGGTAGTAACTAAGATGATGCACTGCTAAAACGCATAAAATATGGATGACATTATGACGTACATGAGACACTCTACTCTACAAGTACCAATCTGGCCACTCTGCTGCCGAAGCTACGTGTAACATGTGGCAAGGCATAGCTCCTGAAGTAATATCTGAAGCTATTGCAAAACAATGGGTCTAGCGGTGTCATAGTGGTGATTATTTCCTAACTGATCAACCATGCTCAGGTCGACTGGTGGAATTGGATAGCAACAGGTTAAAATTGTTAATTGAAGCAGGCAGCTGATTAATGACATGCTGGCTAGCAACTGAGTTTGGGTGCTCTCAAGGAACTATAGAGAATTAATTACACCGTTTGGGAAAAAGCTTAAGATACGGTCCATGGACTTAACCCGGACCAGCCGTACCCATAGCCCGGTTCTCATATAGCCAAATAGACCCGCATAAAGTTTTGGATTTTAGTTGGATACAAATTCCCCCACTTGCCATATTCCCCAGAAGTTGCAGCCACTGATTATTGTTTGTTTACATCGCTCAGAAACGCCTTATGTGAAAAAACATTTTATTATAAAGACTATCTATGAAAGTTCTCCATGTTTTCATTCCAAGCTACCTGAATTTTATGCAGATGCTATCCACTCCCTGTAAGTACGTTGGAGACATGTAGTACAAACTGATGATGATAGACAATTAATCAATTTTAAATAAAAAAAAAATATAATAAAAAATTATAACGTTAATGACTGCTCATTATTTATTAGGCAACCACTTATTATAAGTTTTGTAAGTATTACTTCCTAATAATTGTATGTTGTTAATTTCTGCATATTTCAGAAATGCCAAAAATCATTGTTCCAATTTAAGATTTGCAAACGAAACAATAACGTTTAAATTTGTTCATTCTTTCTTTGAAAATACAATAAATTTGTGTTTAATACTTACATAAATTTATAGATAGAGCTATATGTCAGTGAAACATGATATTAATCATCAGCATTTTGTTTATCATTATAAATCAGATTTCAGAAGTTATATTTACTTATGCAAGAACAATCTTTTGCAGCAGATTAAGATGCAACAAGCGTTAAATATTAGATCATAGTAGATTGTTAGCAATTGTTAAAAACTCATGAATGTGTATATAAACAGATATGAATAAGTGAAAATTTTCCATAATGATAAAATACTAGTTTTTAATTGTGACAACACTAAACAATCAATACGTTATTGACAGTGAAGCGATAAAGAAGCATTATAAGAAAACTTTTGAGCACTCGTGCATGCCTTACTTTTCACTAATACCTTAAGATGAACCATATTTATACATGGGCATTTGTAAATAGCACCCATCATGAGACATTCTCTCTTAAATGGTCATGATCATGATGAATAGGTTTGTGAGGGCAATGTTCAACATTTTTGATGAGCATATTTGCTCTTAAGATGTTCACTTATTTGATTTGGTTGAAGAGGCTTTTTAACACTGCGGAGAGAGCACTCTGTGAATGTTGGCCATTTTTATGGTCCTTTATTATTCAAGATCGGAGAGAGTGGGTTCATCAGTCGATTCGAAATAAATGTACTTTATAATCCTCTATAGTTCTCTTATTCTCAGTGGTTTGTTTACTATTTATAAAGGTAGGAGTCAGTAAATAGTGCCAGGAATTAGCTTACTGGCACTATTTCAAATATTATATTTTGTTTAATTTATTGTGATTTTAATGGATGTATCAAGTACCATGGATAGAGCAAATAAAAACAATTTATAGACATGTTTTAGTACAGAAGTGGTACAACAGGTCAAAGCTAAGTGTGACGTATGCAAATTGCTTTATTCTGTGGAAGGCAGGCTAGAACAAATTTTAAAAAACTTGATATCGAACACCGAACATCTCATGATTCCTTATTTGCAAGTAGTATTCCAGAATATACTGGGCTGTTAGACGAGGCTAATACCTTGAGAAGCCAGTATCAGGAAGACAAAAAAAAACAATTTTATGGCGGAAAATAAGCGATATTTAAATTTTGGGGAAAAGTTCAGTTTAGCAAAAAATGGGAATTTCCCAGTATTTTGTTATAAATTAATGAAAATCCGACGTCAAAATGACATATTTAACCCGTGGGAACTCGCGCTATGAGCATTTTGCTCACGGTAAATTTAAAAATAGTGTAATTTTGTCAAAAACCTATCTAACAGTCTCGTGCGCTGAGTAACTGAGTTTTACACCTCCCCCCCCCGCTGTTCAAAACATTGGCCTTGGGCCAGTGTACTCCAGTCGCTTCTAGAGGTAGGTTTGTCCGGTTAGTAACCATCGAGCAGCATTTTAATCACCGCGCGAGTGTCGACGTAAGTGTTTTTTGCTATCACCGTTTTTGTTTAATTGTTCTACGTATTTTAAAGCCAATTTTTTATGAAAACAGTGGAATGTAATAAAATATGTCCTATGTTTTTGTTGTAAATGGATAAAAGAGATAAACAAGTTTTGGCGTGGTTACTGGTATAGATATTGAAGATATAGAGGGCGGATAGTATTGAGAGTGATGGAGAAAGCAAACACAATGAACATTGCACGACACGGAACAGTCTTCATCAGAGGCCGAAGAAGATGAGATTTCTTTAAGTCAGTCAGCAAATGGTTTACATTATTTAGGCAAAGATAAGGTCACTAAATGGAATTATCATCCATAATGCCCCAACGTTAGGACGAGATTGTACAATATAATTGACCGTAGATCAGGGGTGAACCCAGTAGCCAAAGATACCAAAGAGATAATGTAACATTTTCTCCTTTTTGTTACCGAAGATATGCAATCTGGTGATGACTTGGAGTGAATATTTGAAAAAGTTTTTTCTCATGTTAACCCAGTCACAGATCAACCGTAAAAGTACTTCGCAGAATATATCATCTTCGACAAATTATAGAACGTTTGTATAATGAAAGAGAGGCCTCAGACACCGAATGTTATGTGCAGTGTGGCCATGACGTAAAAACCGCAAAACAAAAAAGGCTTATGTATACTGTCAACAATTTTTGAGTTCTGAACATGCTGTCATGTTATGTGATATGTGTAAATTAAGCATATACTTTTATATAATTATTTTAAACTTTTTATTTTTGTTAAAAAAATTTTTTTCTTTAAGTTCTTCGATGTTAATATTGTAAAAGAAGTTTACAATTTTTTTTTCTAAACATAAATATTTACTATCACATGTATTTTATTATATTTACAATAAAAAAATGTACTACCAAGTAGAGTGTAGATTTGACTGTTTTTTAAACGTGTGTAAAATGTATGCGCGAGTGCTCGCGTAACTTTTAAGGGCGCGGGTTCTGACGGGTTAAAAAAATCAGGGGACGGGTGTGATTATTTAATTATAAAAGAATTGATTTGAAAAATGTTCTTCCTATAAAGAAACCACCGACAATCGACTGTCAAACGTAATTTTTATAACCTCTCTTTACGCATCCCTTTTTCCTTCTTTTAATATTTTGTGTTTTTATATCAAATTCAGTGTTTAGTATTACTAAGACTGGCAAATAAGTCGAAAAATGTATAACTTACACTTCCCCGAAGAAACGCATTTTGCAATTGAAATTTTTGAATTGGTTTTTTTTAATAAAATAGTCACGACCAGTCCTACTTACTTCTTTTTTTTCATTTGAAACAAAAAAATGTGTATTTTCACATTTTTGCTTCAATAACTTTTTTTCAATAACTTGTTCCAAATGTTGTAACTATATCTGTAAAAGTATCTTCACAAATAGGTATAAGATTTTCAAATTGTCAAAGTCGCATAAAACCAAAAAGAATTGAGTAAAATCATATTTATGTATAAAAATAAACATTTAATTAACCAACAACCCTGTATGTTATAGTGAAAAAAAGAGGCAACACAATTCTAATATTGTCTAAACATGAAATATAATAATGACTTTAATTTGCATGCTGTGAACTGTGAAACACCACTCGTCAACTAGAGGTGGGACAAATGTAATGTAATCCGTAACGGAAATACTATACTACGGCCGCGGTCTCTTTGCATGCGAAGCAATAAAACCCGTTCCTTTAGTGCACGTCGGCTACGTGCTATCTATAAATAAAACATCTGGTCAGTGAGTCAAGCGCTTGAAAAAGATGACATTGTTTGGGCTCGACTTAAGCTTTTCAGGAAGTTGAACGAGCTGAAAGAGGGCGGAGACACGTGCCCAAGAATTTATTTTGACGAAACTTGGGTTAAACAGAATCATTCACTTAAATAAGCCTGACTTTATAAAAGCAATGAAGATGGTCGAAATAAAAATATTAAAAAAGGAGGCAGACTTATAGTTTGTCACGCAGGCAACGCCAAATATAAATTTTTGCCAGATGCGAAATGGGCTTTTCGAGCAGTAAAATCGAACAATAACGACTATCATTCTGAAATGAACGCTATAGGGTTTACTGAGTGGTTTCAGCAATTAATGTTGAGCTTTGAAGAGCCATCCGTAATTATTATGGATAATACCAGTTACCACTCGCAGCAAGTTAATCGAAAGCCTACATCAGTGTCTAGGGTAGACCAAAGACGAAAATGGCTTCAAGACAATAAAATTGATTATTCGAATGCTGATCTAGAAGCAGAACTTTTGCCAAAGGTATATCTATATAAACTTGAAAATGTTTGTTATTTTGATCAATTGGCAAACCAACATGGTCATGAAGTTTTTTGTTTGCCCAATTATCACTGCAAATATAACCTTATAAAATTGGTGTGGGCGCAAGTAAAAACTCATTTAAAATACCAAATGTCTTAAAAGAAAATGGGGAAACCTGTGTTCGACCTACAGAAGCCCTACAAGACGAAGACTTGAGAAAGTCACATATCCCATAGCCTTTTGTTATTAATTTAAATCATGACGATTTTGATGATGATTCTTGATATAATTGAAATAATTAGTAATTGTTGATGCATGTGGCTTTCTCAATCTTTGTCTTGTAGGCCTTTGAAACATTGGCAATGGCCTGATGGAATAAATTCACTTCTATCTTTAGTTTTATCCTCACCAATGCAGTAATAATTGGTTATTAATTAGTTAATAGAAAATATTTACCATATCATTTTTGAATGTTTATTATTACCTGTTTATAACTCTGTTTTATATGTATACGAAAATTAAAGATATTTAAATTATATTGTTTGAGTTTAATTTCGTACGTGGCTTGTCGATAACATTACGACACAAGTATTACGCATCACTAGCTATTGCCAAAAGACTTTGTGCCGTATCTATTCTGTAGACCTGTGGAGATACAGCAAAAGAATAGTCAACATTGTTGAATATTGGTGTCAGCAATCATTGCTTGACATGCTAATTGCCTTTGAATTATTGTACCAGACGTAGGAGAATGTATTTTAGATGTTTTTACAGCGGAAGTAGAAGATATATCAGATAAAGAAGAGGAGCTAGATGGGTATGTAAATGATTTGAGATGGAATGGGCGAAGATAACTTTGTGAATAAATGTGGCGGCTGCGGTACAGTTGCATCTACAGAGGAAATGGAAAAACTTTCTTGTGATTCCGCATTTATATTTTCTTTATAACCATCAGTAGACTTGTAAAATTATTTTTCAGATGCCGTCAAAAATAGAAGAATGGAGAAAGATTGACTTTGATTTTGGCGAAATGTATCGATTCAGTAATTGCTTAGGAGCTTTAGACGGCAAGCAGGTTTTGGTTCAAAAACCAGTGAATTTAGCATTATTAAAATATCACTACAGCATCATACTTACGGCACTTTTAAATTTGAATAGACAATTTATAATGATGGATGTAGGTACTAATGACGATGTAAATAATGGCGGTGTGCTATTCTACACTAAATTTTGGGAAATATATGAAAGGGGAAATTTAAATATACCAAATTTATCATCACTACCAAATAGTGTTCAAGCGTTTCCCTATTAGATGAAGCTGCTGTGCTAGGAAAATATTTAATGGAGACGTACTCACAAAGTGCCTGCAATATTGAATGAAACATATCCAATTATCGACTGTCACGAGCTCAGTGAGTTGCGAAAGACACCTTTGGACAACTAAGAATAAAATTTGGTGTTTTCCAAAAAAATATGTTTTGAGTCCAGTAAAGCTGCAACTACAGTGACCACGTTTTGTTATTTATATAATTATTTGGTAAAAACTGTTCCACAGTTTTACTTTACATTAAATTGGAGAATCACAAAACAAAATGAAAGAGAATGATTTAATTTCGAGCTTACTAGCACTAGAAATCCAATAATCGATGTAAACATTATAAGACAAGAATTAAGAAATTGAATTTTTATAAAAATATTTTATTATAATGACATGGGATCACCAAAGGGACATTTAAATTATTGCCAATTTGCTAATCTATAGATAGTGATACAGTAAAGTATTTTTAACTCAAAACTGAATTGATTTTAAATAAAGTTATTAATATGATTGGACGCGGTGGCTAATTTTTTTAAAGGTTTATAGCACAAAAATAAGTTTTATATTTACTCGTAAAATTGAAAACAGTTTATATACATATAAAATATAATGATGTATTAAATTGTATATATTAAAATCGATATTTACGAATATTTACTGGAATCGAATAAATATTAATATTAGAGATTTTTGAAGTGTGAATAAGTTTTTTAAAACTCATTAATATTAATTCTGAACATAAATTCAAAAGGGTTTTTCGTTCATAATTTCTTTTTTTATTTATTATGTATTTTTTTAAATTTATGAAATGGATTTGGACCAGCAGTACAACCAAAAGACAGTTATTTATTTTCAAAGCCACTAATTAAAAAATTTCAGATTGTCTTTTGACCTGACGTTTTGGAACTGTCAAAGAAGTAAATATGGCACGGAAATAAGCTTATAGATGGTTGTTCATTTGTTTTCTCTGTGTTCTAGTTCCGAGTTGTGTTAAAGTAAAAAGTAATTCTGTGAAAAATGTTGTATTTGGAGCAGAACTTTTCACCCGTGTAAACCGCTTGTAGCAAATTTAAGATCAGACCTGAGAATTTCAACTGGAAAAGTAAATTCGTTCTCTAGACACGTTTGCCGTGTGTACGTTCTAGTGGTGGGTAATACAGCTTTCACAAAATATCAAATCAAAATTATATATTGATATTTCATAACGAATTACGAAACTATGTTTTTCGGAAATTATATATTGGCAAATGGTACATACATACATACATGTTTGTTATATGTTTTTAATGTTTATGGTTTTACTTTCTGTGTGTTTAGAGCAGATTTTTTATAAATTTTCACATGCATTTCGAATAACACTTATTTATAATAGAAATTCAGTCTGCTGAAGAAAACAAATATAATCATAAGTACACCATTAAATATAGCGCACCAATGTATTCCAACCATGATACATTGATTAAGAGCCAAAGCACACTAGAATAGTTTAGTGAGTATAGCAAGTAATAACTAGAGATACAAAGTTAGAAATAACTATAAAACATATCAAAGAACTTATCATGAATTAAATTTTTTGGTGTAATGCAATGAGTACGTTCCACTAGGCGATCACAAAACTTAAAACGCTCACTGTATTGTTCCACTTATTGACTGTGGTTGTTGCGGTCAGATGAAAACGTCATTGATGGTGTCATTGTTCACGACAGCTTCAAGCCCATACTGACCTGTGAATCGACATGGGTTGTTGTGGTCGTTTATCTGTTAGTTTGACTTTTCACACTGATATATGAAGTTTACATAAATAAATTTAAATCATTTTTGAAGATTAAACATGGTGACGGATAGAATCACTTTATGCATTTTCAAGAAGTACCTAAAAGAAGTAAAGGTTGCACCAGAAGATGTAAAATGTGCAAACAATCATCAAATTTCTATAGAAGTTAAATTGCACTTTTATGATTACTGTATGGATAAATTATTATCCAACGATTAAAACATAATAAAAAAATACAATATTATAATCTCTTTATTTTTGTCAAATACCCTCCATTTAGTCATAGTTATGAATATGCATTGTTCATAACCTGTTTCAATTGGACTGAAAGTTACAACGTTGATAAGCTAGTGGAATGGGTATGATTGCGATCATAGGTGTGAACATTGCGAGCGGCTAGTGGAACTTACTCAATTAACTAAGATGGAAGTGAGTAACTATTCTTATTTCATTCAACAGTGCTATTTCGCTCGGTTCAGTTTCTGTAGCCACCACTCTCTTATCAAATTGTGTCATATCGTACCATATTCGGCAATATCGGGATTGGTTTCGCTGTTTACTATATTCGAAATATCCAGATTTAATACGGTATTTGTGTTTCTACTTCGATATGAGTAACTATATGAGTATTACGTGGGACAATATAGTGTCTCGTCCGATATATAGTTGCAGTTCAGGTCAATGTATAGATTTACAATATTGGTAATATATACAGTTTCAATATCTATGTACATTTTGTATCGTCCACTTCTAGTATGTACCAAAGTGTATTACCAGTAATAAAATTACGTTATAGTTGAAATAAGTCGCATAGTTTTAGTATTGGTAGTATATAACATATTAATTATAAGTGGGTTGAATAATATAATGCTCTGTGAATGTATGTTTAATAATGCTCAGTATCGCTGTTTAAATTATAGGATTAAAATTAGTTGACTTCCATTTTGAGTTAAACAACTTTCTTTTTGTTTTATACACTAACGAAATTATACATTAAAATGTACTGGTAGTATATAACATATTAATTATAAGTGGGTCGAATAATATAATGCTCTGTGAATGTATGTTTAATAATGCTCAGTATCGTTGTTTAAATTATAGGATTAAAATTAGTTGACTTCCATTTTGAGTTAAACAACTTTCTTTTTGTTTTATACACTAACGAAATTATACATTAAAATGTACTGGTAGTATATAACATATTAATTATAAGTGGGTCGAATAATATAATGCTCTGTGAATGTATGTTTAATAATGCTTAGTATCGTTGTTTAAATTATAGGATTAAAATTAGTTGACTTCCATTTTGAGTTAAACAAATTTCTTTTTGTTTTAGTTAGTGTATAAAACAAATTTGTTTAACTCAAAATGGAAGTCAACTAATTTTAATCCTATAATTTAAACAACGATACTGAGCATTATTAAACATACATTCACAGAGCATTATATTATTCGACCCACTTATAACTAATATGTTATATACTACCAGCATAAATGCTAATAATTGAATTTCAAATTCAGTACTAAATCCTGTTTGTGAAACCTTCCTTATGAATTTGTTTTTACAGATCTAATAATTTTTTGTAAAAGTTGTTTGTAAATTTGCACAAATATAAGTGTTTTTGAATCAAAGCAGCCTCGGGTTTTAAACCTATATTGACATTTGGATTTTATAAATATGTCTTGTAACCAATTTGCCGTATATTAGTTAGGTGAAATCTTATGTAGCGAGACACTCAATGAAAGAAAATATGTAGGTTCAGTGAAGTTTTAAATAATGAGGAGAAACGTGATTGTAGTGATTTAAATAAACTATTTGTATAGTATGATTGACCTAAATTTGCAAATAAACTTTGGTAATAGCAAAAAATATAATGTGAAAATATTTATGTGAATTAAACACCTCCACGATCTGAATCCTTCCGATAAAAAAAAAATTGCCATAATAAATTCCTTTTTTTCTATGCCTTTTTGAATTTCTCTCCAAGGTGATAACAATTTTTCCAGTTCTCTATTCAATTAACAATTATTCTAATTCAGTTATTATTCCCTTATTAGACTGAAATAAATAAATAATGATTCTGAATGCCTTCCATAGATATGGACATAAAGGATTGTCTCCAACCCACGCAACCATTAGTTGTTTCAAATGTAGCCACAGTTAATATGAACCAGGTCGATGCAGTTTATATTAAACAAGAGCCAGAAGACAATGATATGGATATCAAACCCACCGTACTCCAGCACATGGACTCGAAGAACAGAGCTGGCCAGGTAAAATCGACCTCAATAACGATTGTGTTGATACTAATTCTTAGTTTCATGTATATTACGATTTTTTCTATTTGTTTGATTTATTCAGTTCTATAATTTTTTTATTCCCGTATACAATGTCAAGGTAAGAATTCAACAGTATGATTTGTTTTTATTTCTTTAAATTTGTTTTTGATACAGAAGTGATGCAATTAGATGGTTTGCGGGTAGTTTCACAAATGCATCTTCCATATCTTAGAAAGAACGAAATTACGTATTTAAAAAAAATTATGGTAGTAGCAATTTGATGACACTAGCAGTGATAAATACAGGCTGTCGTCTTATTATTGTTTTTAGAGAAATTAGTGGCTAATTTGGCTTTGTAGCATAGTACATAGGTTTTTTTATGAATTTTACTTACCTACTGTATTAAAATACAGTACAGATATAAAAAAAAGTGTTTTTCAATAGTATTTTTTTTACAATTTAGTCAGATGTTTAAAAAGTATCATAGTAGGTTCTTCCATAAATCAGTTCCGAAGCAGTCGCTAGGGAAACTCTTTGCCAATATGTACAGGTAAATTATTTCTGATGGCGATTTAAATGCTCTAAACGTAATAGCACTGTTATAAAACGTCTCGCCCAGATACCAGATAAAACGTGCCAGGTTTTTACAATGACCACCTTTTTAAGAACAGAATTGTAGGCGATTTATTCAATACGTGATCAGAATTCAAATAAAAACGAACTAACATGCAAATCCCAAACCATCAAAGCAAAATTTCCGTAGCAACGATAGTAGCAAGATAATCATCTTCCTATAACACACTTGTAGTTTATATACTTTTAGCACCAGACCTGCCATTGACTTTGGGAGCCTTCAAAATAATTTCCATACATGGAGTTTTTGAAGTTCTCGATTATTCTAGAATTGTCGAATATTCAAGAATTTTCGAACATTTAAGAATCTCGAATATTCGAGAGCTGTCATTTCTCAACAAAGAGGGCAAATATTATTTGCATAAAACTAATAATTTTTATATAAAACGATGTATATTTTAGTGTCATTTAGTAAAATTATAAAAATTCAAAATTTTCGATTTCTGTTACAGAAAATTCAAGCTGGCAATATTTTAACATCAATTTAAAACTGATTGCTTTTTGTCTCATCAGTTTTCAATATCTTCTGACAGTTCAAAACTAATTTTGATTTTACAAATCTACGTATCAAAATGACGCATGTTTGATCTTCATATATGACTTCTGCAAATAAAGCATGGTGCCATAGTTATTCCAGCATTTTCATTTTCATAATGAATTTTTGACCTTATGAGGCTGAACTACTTACGAAGCTTCTTGGTCTCCCCCACAAGGTTTCTTCATGCATACCACTCATACGGCTCCAGTATCGGATATTTTTTCCATGAGCCTCGCAAAGATGTCAGTTGTTGCGCGTTCTTAATTCCTCCTTTTGTATGACAGCTCTTATTTCCCGTTAGTTGATGCCACTATATGGATTGAACACATTTAAAACTTTGATCCGTTTCCAGAGTGTCGTTAAAAAAGAAGGGACAGTTGACAATGAGGATGATGAGAGACGTCTCTGTAAAGTTGAGAATGATCAAGTACTGTACACTCAAATTAAGGTAGAGTTTACTGAAGACAGCCAGAAAGGTAAGTTAGTATTATCTGAATTATTATATTTATTGATTTACAAAATTAAATGTACACAAACATCACAAAAGTGACTGTGGAAAGTGCAAGAACAGTGAGGGATTTAATAAATTAGTTTATGTAACAGCAAAAGTATGTGATTGTTTGTTATGTCATACCTATTACCTCATTTATCACTCACTTTTTTTGTTTTAGCTCTGTTTGTTCAAGATGTGTTTTTTCCTGCAGGTAAACAATTTTTATTATTGTTAAAATTGGCTAAAACAGCATATTTGTCTAGTCTTACTTCTGCTAGCTTCAATTACGCATCATAAAATTGATATAAATACACATAAATATAAACAAATATATATATATATATATATTTTTTTTTTTTTTTCAGTTAGTGTAAACAAATGAGATTTTGAGAGTGAAAAATTTTTGGTTTGTAAATTAAGCTTTCTTAATTTGTTTTTGAAGTTATATTTCTTTAGACACGTTATAAAAAAATGAATTTAGTGAAATTTTATGAATGCAACAAAAAATAGACAGAATGAAGTTAGTCACTATGCAACAACAATCTATAGGAAATCAACATGATGAATTCGCTCACCAAACATATATTTACATAGTTTATTTGACAGATGGGTGGTCCACCATATTTTTGTATTATTGTTTTATTGAAATTGCTTGTTTAAAAAAAATGAAAAAATTAAATGGTTTTATATTACTTGCCAGTACTCATGATTTCTAAAGCTATAAAAAAGGTTTTATACTTGGTATAGGTTATACTACATATTTGGTTTAATACCAAAATATAAAATTTTTTCAGTTTCGGTTCCTAACATAAATCACATGCTCATCACTGGCAATCACAATTTTTAAGCAGTGTAGCTTATTATCTTACATTATCCCTTGTCTATTCTTAGAGTTTGGTTTGAAACTCGTAAAAGTGAAAGCCTTCTGGAAGACTCGCTTCCAAATTTCTGAATATTTCAGTATGTCGAAGTATTCAACATTTTTTTAGTGCGTTGTTATTACTTGCTGCATTGTGCTGCATACTAAAATATTAGTTGATTGTGTCTTTTGTTAATGCCGTTATATATCCATATGTTTTGTGAGTAGATAGAAACAAATAAAAACCCAAAGTCTTTTTCTTTTTGTTTCTTTCACAACAAAAAATTATATCAAAAACGTCTTTAAACAAAAAGAAAACTTATTAATTGTCTCAATATTGTTAATAGATAAAAATGAATACTCATGTAATAAAACGCGTGTCTGTTGAACATTGAAGCCCAATATAATTGAAAATAATCCAATCCAACACAACATAAGCCAACCCAACCCAATATAACCTATCGTTATACAACCCAACCTTCTATAACTAACACAACTCAACATAACACAACATAATTCGACATGACCTATCATATCCCAGCTCAAGCCAACGTAATCTACATAATATTACCCAACTCAACACAACCCATCTCAACATAACCCAACTCAGCAATACCCAGTCCAAGTCGACATATGTACTCCTGTGAGTTCTGTCCAACTTAACCCAACATAACCTAACGTAATCCAACCCAACTTAACCAAATATAATTTGACATAACCCTACATAAGCCAACCCAAATAACTCAAAATTATTCAATCCAACCCAACATAACCCAATAAAACCAAAACTCAACACAACATAACCTAACACAATTCAACATAACCCAACCCAAACAACATAACAAAAATAATCCAACCACACCCAAAACCAACCCAACATAACACAACCTGATTAACCGTACATAATCCAACTCAACCCAACACAACGTAATCTAAGATAAACTCAATACAACCATACATAATCCAATACAACCCAACAAACCAGTAACCCGATCTAACCCAATTTAAACTAATTTCACATTACCCAACCCAATCCAATCTGACATAGCCCACCCCAATATAATCCAAAACTCATCCAACCTAACCAAACCCAATACAACATAACCCAAAACCAATCCAACATAATCCAACCTAAACTAATATAATTAAATTTAACTTAACCCAACACAACGTATTCAAACTCTTCTCAATCTAACCGACTCAACATAACTAACTTCAACTCAACATAATCCAACCTTATATATTCTGACCCAACATAACCTGACATAACATAACCCAACCCAGCATAACCCAACATATTTCGAAATAATAAAAATAATGCAACCCCACTCTACATAATCCAAGACCAACCTAACGTAACTCAGCCCAACGTAACCCAACCCAAATCAATCCAACATAACTTGGTATAAATCAGCTTAACCCAGCTTGAAATAACCCAATACAAATGTAATGAAACTGTGATATTGGCTTAACTGTACATTGAAAATATTTATGAAAAGATATACGAATTTATTATTTTCATAAATTAATTTACATTGTATTAGTATACCAACCAACCTAGTTATTACACAAATGTATAGTGTATGTAATTATTTCAATACTTGGTACTACTTTTATTTTAAATCGTGCAATGAAATTCCCTCCTGGACATACACTTATGATATAGGCATGGTCAAAGGTAAGCATGAAGTGGTGCGGGAGTTTAAGTAAGCAATCTGAATGCGGGAAGGCACATTAGGTTAGATTGTATATATTTCGCAGGTAAAATTTTCGACATTGTGTTTAATATTAGGCCGTATAAATTTGGTAATTATGTACTTCCTTGTTTATATATAATATATATATATATATATATATATATATATATACGTATATATATAAAAGGGCAAGGTTGCAAAAGAGTAACAACAGAGAAGTACCACAGATTTATTGTAAGCAGTGTCTTAAGAAACTGCACTTAGGCTACTCCCGATGTAAGAACCAAGCATCAGGAAGTTAGACAATATTAGAAGAAGACTTGGAAGACTAAAACCATTAGCCCACCAGAGGACCTTTACTCACCACAGGTCAAAGGGTAGTTCAACTTTGCTCATTCGCACCGAAACTGGGATGATGACACTTGGGCAAAGGTACTCTTTACTGATGAGTCTAGATTCTGTCTTAAGTCATAAGATGGATGGGTTAAAGTATGGAAACGACCCGGAGAAAGATACGCTTTGTGTAACATTGTTGGAAGAGAGCTTTATGGTGGAGGGTCAGTAATGGTATGGGGTGGTATTTCCTTAGGAGTATCTTTTCCAAAAATTATCCAATTTTAATAATTTTTTCCGTGTTTTTTTAATAAAAACTTGTACAAGGATAATAAAATACAAAGAAAATTATGGAAATATATATTGTGAACAAAAATTACAACGAAAACTGAAATCAAGGTCACATCGTCATTTCGCAGTCCGGTACATCCTCCATATCAGCAAAATAATTGTTATCGTCACTATTATCACTATCACTCAAAATTTGCATTACGCCAAATTGTGAGCGCACCACAATGTCACTTCCACTATCACTTTCTTAACAACTTGAAAAACGATCATTTTCACTCGAATTATTTTCGTATTCCGACATTATGGGTTCAAAATTGTCTTTTCCTGGATCCTTTTTATGTTGTAATTACTAATAATATTATAATTTTAACTTTATGTAACACGTGGAAAGATAAAAAATGAACAATGCGTGCGAGTGAGCTTTCCTAACGCGCGCTAAACAGCAACTGATTTCGCGAGCGCCATTGCGCTCGTGGCAAATTTAGTTAGTACGCGCACGAGTGCGATGGCGGTCGTTGGCACTCAAACGGTTAAAGGAGAAAGGTACAAAAATAATTCCTAGAAGGAACTCCGCTCTTTCAATTGTTAAAGACTTGGTTACATAAGGGTGGAATGTAGATGAAAATAAAAGTGACAAAGAAATTTAAACAAACTAAATTTAAGCTGTCTTACTGTCCTGGCTGCATCAACAAACAATACCAAGGCATGTATATAGACTAAAGTGCCTCCATGTACATGACGAAGCACAATCTTGTGCATAGCAAAACGAACACTCTTCACAATATGGCAGGAAAGACAGTGCAGCTTATCAAGATGATAAAAATGGCAGATAAGAAGGCACTGAAAGTGATTGGCTCTAGTCAAGCAATACTAAAGACAAGTGTAACAAAATTTTACTTAGAGATGTGCTATACATATCGGATCTAGCGACAAATTTACCGTTAGTGAGTCATATTATTAAAAATGGTGGTCGGGTGATTATGGAAGAGCAGAAAAAAATGAAACCATAGCAACTGAAAATCTGATCAAAGGCATTCAACAGTGTGAATATAAAATGTATATCCAAACAGAAAGAATGTGCGGAAAAGGCGAATGCGAGATGCGGTCTTCCCAGTATGGGCGGTGAAGAAGACATAATTTCCCAGTAAACTTGGCAGAGTCCAATGCAAGTTGGCTCCATCACCCACTTCCAAAGGCTCCTGAATTATGTCAGAGTAAAAAAACATAATTTAGACTGCGAGTCTAAGATGGAAGATACTCTTCAGAATAGTCATAATTTGTATATTAAAAAGATATGACCGTGGTATATCCTCCATTGTATTTTTTTTCTCGACATATCTGTCTCCTTCTGTAGTATTTTGAACTCCAAATGGCCTTCCAAGAATAGTTAAATCTGCTTGTACATGTTGCTCTTCATCTTCAGGAGTTCATCTGAAGAATTTTATGAAATCGGTCTTCTTTCGTTGCATGTTGAATCAGTCTGTTGATGATTCAGATGACTTCGACTCTTAAATATTTCGTAATTTGGTAATTTTTCAGGTTTTTCTATTTAACTTTTTTTTTCTTTTTTTTTTTGTGTTTTTATATTCCAGATAGCTATTTTGGAGACGGTGAAATTATTTTTTTCTTTAAGAGATATGACTAAAACAATATATGTAGGTATGTAAACCTGCTATGTGTAACATAATAATTTGCAGTATATTTAGATGAACATTGCAATGGTTCAACGTTTTTCAAATTTCATTGGAAGAAAGAAAAGTCTTACTAACGTTTTAAACGTTTGTAAACGTTTTGACTGCTGGGCACACCCCACATACATCTACTCTCATTTACCAGTCTGCCTTGACATGTGCGAGTGTGACGATTGGAGGGAAAAGTAGTGCATCAGTCCAGGATTTCTAAAGGCTTTTGTTGATAGGTGATTTTGTTAATTCATTGATTTTGATGAGTCCGTATCTGAATGCAGCAGAGTGAAGTTCCACCATGCCGTGCTTTATTCCAGTAGTCAGGGATTTTAAAAGGCGGTTGTTGTTAGGTGATTTTGTTAATCCATAGATTTTGATGAATCTGAGCCTGGAGGCAGGTGGGTGAAGTCCACTGTGTCATGCTTTAGTCTAGCAGTCAGACATTTCAATAGGTGGTTGTTGGTATGTGATTTTGTTAACCCATAGACTTTGATAAACCTGAATTTGAAGGCAGGTGAGTGAAGTTGCACTGCGTCACGCTTTAGTCTAGCAGTCAGACATTTCAAAATGTGGTTGTTTGTATGTGATTATGTTAATCTATAGATTTTGATGAATCTGAGCCTGGAGGCAGGTTAGTGAAGTTCCACTGCGCCACGCTTTAGTCTAGCAGTCAGGGATTTCAAAAAACGGTTGTTGGTAGGTGATTTTGTTAATTCCATGATTTTGATGCATCCATATCCGAAGGCATCAGAGTGAAGTTCTGCCGCGCCATGCTTTATTCCATCAGTTAGGAATTCCAGAAGGCAGTTGTCAGAAGATGATTTTGTTAATACACTGGTTTTGATGAATCCGAATCTGGAAAAAATGTGATCAAGTTCCGTCGTGTTGTGTTTTAGTTTAACAGTCAAGGATTTCAAACGTCGTTTGTACTTTAAGGTGATTTTGTTAATTCATCGATTTTAGTAAATTTTTTTTAAATTCTTTAGAACAGGGCATAGAATAAATGTTTTTTAATAAAAATAGAACCTTTTTATTTATAAAATTAATAATTTTTCAATCTTTAACTTCAAATATCCAGGATGATATTGGGAAGGTATTAAGAAGAGTTATTTTTAAAGTTTTTTCTAATATATGGGTAATAAAAAGAATCATGAGATTAATAAATATCTTTTTTTTTAATGAAAAGTATTAAAAATTATATTAATCTAAAAAATATTATAGACCATTCCTTCCAACTTAATGTGCATATCGGTACAGAATGTCTGTTTGTAAATAAATAAAAATTGGGTGTGCTTAAGACCTTACAATAAAAGTGGAAACTTTGGCAACCAATATAATTGTGCTGTGAAAATTGAAAAAAAAGTAAAATAATTGAATTAATAATTTCATAATAAATATGATATATTAATTCATTCAAAAATGCTCTATTAATATATAAAATGTGTGCAAATATACGCCACAAAAATGTACACCACATTTATACAAAATACACCATATTGGTCTAGAGAGAAAATATACATATTTCATTATGAACAGTCTTTCATACAGAGTACACCCTGACCACAGCAGAGGGGGAATTTTTTTTGAATTCCATTAATAAATAGTATTTTTTTAAATACATAACATAAATAAAAATCTCGAGTGATGGTGTTCGAACAAAGATCACTAACAATCCAATTTTTTTCTCATTAAATCATATCTAGACGTATATACACTTAACACATATAACTACTGATGTAAAATTAAGAAATTTTTTATCAAATGTACAATAACAAAGTATTTCCGATTTGAATTTAATAAAGAAATATTACTTACTAAAATAATATGAAAGAAAAAGACACAAGCATTGGTGTTCGAACTCAGTCTTTCCCTGCTGTGCCCCACCACCCAACGTAAAGTGATTTGCGCATGATCGATCATCATGTTTGATCAAATCTATTTCTGCGGTATAAGTAATTTTTTTCAAAATTCAGCACTCCCTATGATGGCACTTCGTGTGGTCCCAGCACTCACTTTACCCTAGGGCTGCCGCTGAATGAATTGTTAATTCTTGTCTATTGATGCTAATATAATAACTTATAGTAACTTATAATAACTATATAATAACTTTCATTTTGCATGTACCTTCCATGTGAAAACTACCTGGTGAATCGTTAAAAATACACAATTTTAAGTTTAATCATCAAAATGATTTTTGACACCTTCAAAGTAGTCCCCATTATTAACAATACAACTGTGATAATGCTGGACTCCCTCTTCTATACACTTTTTATAGACTGGAAGTGGTATGGCCTTTAATTCCCGCTGTGAACTACGTTTGACGTCTTCAGTCGAGTTTCAGTTTTGTTCAGTTTTGTTCTTCAGTCGAGTTTTAGTTTGTTAATTGAGTTGTAGGTTTGTACTCAGTCACGGAAAGTGCAGGTCTGCGGAAGGCGCATTTTCGTCATATAAAATTCAAGAGTTGTCATCCACATGAATGTTCAATTCTCGAGCCAACTTTATAATACTGAAATGACACTAAAAACCATCAGGAACGAGACAAATCTTTGACAATTAAACGACCCTTTTTAAATGATTGGTGTTATACATATCTCTGTATTTTTGACTTGATAGGACTTTTTTAACATTTAACAAATTTTGTTTGAAATACAAAATTTAAATTAAGGCATTGTTCAACTAATTTATCCATAATAAAATTCGCAGAGCAACTTTGATGTCAATCTATTATGACAGTTGCTCTAAAGACATTAGCTGACAGATCACACTCAAGTTTGGCTTGATAATTAAGGAAGGTTCTACCAACGTAACGAAAAGAAAATTTATCAATTCCTTTAAAGCAGTTCATTTAAATGACGATTCCGGATAGTTTTCTATAGAAGGTATTTTTTAATGTTGAAGAAAACTCTATAATGGTACAATGTATTAACATTTCCCGATCTGTCAAAACTTTGTTAATGTATTAACAAAGTTTTAACTTTAGTATTTAATGTTAAGTCTGCACTGTCACGTACGCATTGTTCAACGATGCAGAAAAATTTTATGATATATTGTCGATTACACATTTTTGATGAAACTTTCAAGACATGTTAACTTTAATAATTGATGTTAAGTCTGTACTGCTATTGTTTAATGTTAAGAAACTCGTTTAGTTCTATCAACCTCTCAATACATGTCATGTAATATTTAAAATGGAAATTGATATATTATGAAATTGAAAAATTGCACTATTGTTTGGAGTGTTCATCCAAAATCATTATCGAATAACAATTCTTTGAAATAGGAAGTTACCATAACGCATTCCAATGTAATTAACCAAAAATGACCAAATACAATTGGTTTTTCTAAACATTATCATTTTTAAAATGAAAAGTTTCTAAAGAAAATTTATTTGATGCTTGTTGATATTCAATAAAACTTTTTACTATTACGTAGCTGTTTCATTTATTAAAATAAATACTTGGAAAACATTTATGTTAGAGAAAATACGAAGCTTGCGAGAATTGCGGAGTAAGCCACCACATGCGTATGATCGTGTAAGTTTGTGTGCTGTGACCTCGGCCAGGTTGATAATTTTAAATGATATTCAATACTTGACTGCTTTGCTTTAGTTGTTACAGAACCTGATCATAGCGAATTTCGATGTGACAAGTGTTCCAAGATATTGAAGTCCAAGGAGGTGTTAGTGCGGCATGACAAGCAAGTACACGCGACAGACTGGCTTAAATGTGATGTGTGTGACAAGGAATTCAAGGGTAGAATCTATTTAACGAATCACATCCGCAAAGCTCACAATAACGAGCACAAGTGTGATTTCTGTAAGAAAATGTGCAAATCAAAGTATATGCTGCAGAAGCACATTTTGAGTCTTCATCGTGACAATCTTGCAGGTGGGTATGGCTGGTCGCTAATCTTAAACTATTTTTTTCGCAGGGAGCTTAGTTTCGATATTATATACACAGTAATATTCTGCTTTACACAGTTCAGTTTAATACGATTTTCCTGAGCGATGAACCAGAACAAAAAGCTGCTCAAGAGACTTTGCAACATTGATTATGTTGAAAATTGTAATTCTTTGCTGATTTTTTTTAATAAGAATTGTAAATTTGCCCCTTTGTGTAAAATAATTTTGTTTTTGTTGAAATTAAACTTTTGTAGGCGTTGAAAAAAATTATGCAAGTGAAATTTTATGATGTGCACGCACAAAGCATGAAAAATCGACAGGATGAATTTGTTCACTAAACATGCGTGTAGTGACTGATACTATATTCATGTTAGTTATTGAGGCTTAATAAATACACAACACGTTTTATATTTAAACAAATCTATATAACTTAGATTTGTTGTGCTTTTAAATAATATTTTTTAGTAATTGAAATTTAATAGTGGTCTATATAATAAGAAACATTTATTTATTTCAGGAAATTTTTCTAATTTGATAGAATATAGGAATGAAATTTGTATGTTTTATCTAAAATTCCAGATTTACAGCGAATGTACCGGACATTCGCTTTGTGCATGCAAACTGCAAATCATATGTTGAAGTGCGGGATTTGCTTGTTGTTAAATATGTTTAAATTTTTGTGAATATGTGATGTATGTATGCTAAATGTTCAGGGCATGTACACGTAGCTCGTGTAATTACTTATAAGACCTTGCACGTCACGGCAGGATTGTAGCAAGTGTAAATCGGTAATCTCTGTCTACCCCTCTGGAAGACGCATGAGTTAATATATCTATGTACACATAAAATCACTTCTTTTAAACTTTTACAGCGGCAAACTCGGAAATTACATCATCAAAATTTATACTTTGTGTTACCTCATATTCTATTGTTAATATGCCAAGATTAGTAAGCCTCGTTTGGGTAATTTTTGCCCGCGGCGAGCAACTGTTTATTTTTATTTTACTTTAGTTCATTGAAACTCCTCTCATATGAAGCAACTGATCTGCGTATTGTCATAAATAACTTTAGTGCGACCATAAGATTTAGAAGAGTTTCCGTCAAATCCCAATTCTCGATGCATTTCAAAAAGTCTAGAGATACCCAATTAGAAAATATAATATTAGTTGCTTTTAAATGTCTTCTTAACCTTGATATCTCAAAGAAAAATTTGATAGAGCTAATTTCAACAATTCAGTGTTTGCCAGTAGCAAAGGCTGTACAACTTCGAACAAAGAAGCTACATCTTGAATGAATTTGGATTTAGTTTGGAGGTCAACACTAAATTGGTTATATATCCATATATCTTTTTGTAGTTCAACACTTACTGCTGGTGGCCAACTCACTGGTCCTTCAATTTTTTTATAACTAATTTGTCTTTCTATTGGAATGTTTTATCTGTTGGTTTTTTTTGCAGTAAGATCTACTGCCTCTTCTATAATGTGACCTCACTTTTATTATCAATATAAAGGCGAAGTGCCTCTTTTTTTATGTATAGTCGAACAACATTCGAGCCTTTATTTTGCAATGCAACCTGAGCACAATTTATTTCCCTTCGTACATTGTGTCAAAAGAAAAGTTAGCAAACATCTGTGAAATTACACACAGCAGGCATAAGGTTCTGTACAGCATCTTAGGCATCTAAATTTTCTTCATTTTCTTGTTGGTCATACGATTCTTCAATTGTAGCCTTAACTCCATCAAAATTTTCTGCCTATAAGGGACACTCCTGTACTTTTACTGCAATGTAAGGGACACTCCAACGCGTTGATGATTCTTTCAATAGATTCTTTGCTGTGTTTGATAAGCACTTCCCAATAGTTAGCAGAAGCAGAAAAAATATGGAAAAATTGTGTCTACTATTCTGAAAAATGTTACATAAGATACATTTTGTGCAAACGAGGGTTGGCCAAATAAAAAATTGCTTCTTAAGAATTTCATCGCTTAGATCAGAAAAATATCTTAGGAATACTTCTTTGATGTTCACTTTTCTATAATGTTATGAATTTTTATATAACGAATCACTTCAGACATTTGACTGATATGTGAAATATCAGACGTGCTATCAAACATATTACCAAATTATTTTTTCGATTTAATTTCGTTGACAAGATTAGATTTTACATGGTTAGTTAAAACATTTATGAATTCTGTAATTCATTCATTGTGTAAAACTAGTGACAAATATGATATTTTTGGTGATTTACCGTGCCCATTGTTGTGTTGTTTTGTTGTCATATATTTTCAATTCAACTTTACTAGTTCTTTTTAATAATAACTCTAAATAAGTTAAAAAATAAATATTATAATTTGCTAAAAAATTATAAAAATATTTCTATATTGGCACCGCTGTAATTCGTTGGTATTATGGTGATGTTGCTTTTACGAGCCATGTGTACTTAGTAATACTTTGTTTACACTCAAATAAATGAATACAATTGTGCTTTAGTCTATTATCTGAATTATTCGGGATTTATTGTAATATAAATGTATTTTCAGTGTAGCCAGATTAATACATTTTTTATATTTTATATGACACGATGTTATTTGTCATTAGGATAAATCGAGGCCGTCCTCTAGTATTTGGATATCATTGAATTTTGGCAGTAACTTTAATTTTTTTCACAGTTGGGTGTCATTTCAAACGGGTGGCATCCAGTGCGAGCCGCTCCTACCACCTCCTCTTAGCTATGTCACTGATGTAAATACATATTTGTGTGTGTATATACATACATATATATATATATATATATATATATATATATATATATGTATATATATATATATGTGTGTGTGTATAACATAAAAATAAAATCTTGGTATGTATTTATATACACAATTGTCAATTAAATTGGCCTTTGAGATAAAGTAAGACTTCCTATTATAAGTTGTTACTTTTGTAATGTATGAAGTACACGCAAAGTTAGTAATAATTCAACCATAAATAAATAAATTGACAAAATTTTGACAGTTTACTTTTGAAACATGTAACATGCGTGAAACAGTTTACTTTTAAACAGCTCATAGCAATAGTGAGTGCCGTTTTTTGTTTATTTTCATACATGCAATTGTTTTATTCTATCGTATTCAGTTAATCAAAGTTTTTAGCTAAGTACCTATTAACCTAAGTAGCTAAGTACCTGTTTGTCATCGCCGTGGTGTGTTCAGTTGATCAAAAATCCTTTAACGATGTGGCTCACTGTGAGGACCCAGGTTTGATTTCCGGCCATTCGTCGAACGGGGTTAGGCTGGTATTATGGTTGGCTGTAAGAGAATACTCTCGTAGCAATAAGTCCGCCATATATATCAATTAGATACATTAAAGTAGATTAATAAATAAATATTTTCCGTCCTTTGTGAATATATTTGACGTTGTAAAAATGTTGCAAAGCGTTGCATGAAGGATGTTGTGATCGTCAAAATTTTCCATTATATAAAATGGTGTAGAGTGCCTAAATAGATAGCTGGTTTCATTTTTCATGTTCTAAAAATTTTCATTGTTGCCCTTTGTAGCAGCAGTCTCCGGGTCAGTCGAATATGTGTAGAACTGTTGGACAGAAGAGTGAACAGGGGAATATTACGGAGATCACGAATCTTTACCAATTAGAGTCACAAGAGAAACTCTGCAAATAAGAACAAATTTTCTGATGCCAAATATGTAACAAACATATGTGTTTCGTGAATGTCCCAATATTCGGAGAATCACTTCATTCATATCTTGGCAGTATACATTATCATAATCAAGAATAAAGACAGTGCTAGGAATATTACTAACAAGAAATTCACGACACGATAGGTGACAAAAATGATTACCGTTAGTTTAACATCTCTCAGCGTCAATACAGTATATTTGTAAATAAGGAATGGATAAAATTATCACATATGGTTTTTAACCGATAAATATAGAAAGTACGAGTGGAAGAAAGAAGCAATTTAAAGTAGTCCATAGTAATTTTTATGATAGAGTTGTATTTCTGAACTACAGATAACAATTACTGGCCAAGTTTTTAATTGTAGAGTTCCTACAGTTTTTTGTTGTCCACCTAGATAGTAATTGCACAAATCCCTACTATGTTATTGTTGACTGGAAGAGTTGCCCTAATAGCAATCAGACTATTGTTAAAATTATATGGCAAGTCGAATTTTATTGTTTAAGATGATTATAATCAATAAAATTTTGCAACACTTAAGTTTTTAGAATGTAAAAATGGAACTAAGTAATAAGTTTGTAATTTAATTATGGCAACAGTCTTCCCAGCACTCTGCATTGTTTTATTCAATGGATCCAAAAAGAAAAGTAAGCAGCCCACTTTTTTTTGGAGTTTTTTCTTCGACTTTCTCGAAGGCAGAGTCATCGCTCCTTGGACATCCGGGAATTGTTTTCCTTGCAATTTATTCTTGAGACTAAATAGAAGTTGCATGGAGCGAGGTCGGGATTGTATTGTGGATGTAATTTTGTGTGTGTATATACATACATTGTAATTTCTACAAATGACGTAATCAATATTCAACCATTCATCTAGCTGAGTGTGTAGATGCCTTATCGTAATGAAGAAGGACTCTATTGTGAGGGTGTTATTCTCAAATTTTTAAAAAACAATGGGCAAATGTCAACTAGTATAGCAGTCTATGGATAACTATTCTTTTATTTTCTAAAACAATCATGGTATAATAACTCGTCCACCTAAGGAACAAAGGGATCACTTTTTTCTGGCACTACGTCTCTTTCTTACTATTTAACTCTTCAGAAGGCACTCTCACTGTGCAGACTGCCCCTTATTAAGTTCGTGTTTGTAACAGATGTCCAGATTTTGTCATCCGTCATATATAACCTGAAATAAAAAATATTTAGTGTCAATCTAGTATATACAACCTTAAGTAAAAATTTAAGCATTTTTTCGTGAGTTGATCTTAGTGAGAATATGAGTTCATAACTATGAAATTATTGTATTGTAATCAATTCTTGATACATGTGCAAAATTTTAAATAATTCAGATATCTGATTATAACTATGAAATGATTGTATTGTCATCAGTTCTCGATATGTGGGCAAAATTTGAAATAATTTGGACGTCTGGAAATGGGTGAAGATTTCATTGAAAAATTCCATTATATTCATATATACAGGGAGTCCAGTGGCAGATTTCAAAGTTTGAATAAACATAGTTTCTGAACGCAACACATAAGAGGGGCGTGGGGGGCGTCGTTAGAAGCGCAAGCGGTGCGGATGTTTTAGTAGCCATGGAACAGTGGAGTGGAGAGCACTGTACTTTTGCCGTCGAGGCGTACATTTCGAGTGGATTTTCGCTGTCTGTAGCACCGTCGATTTAATAATCGTTACAGTATTCGTCAATTATGTGATGGACCATCGATCAACCTCATTCAGTCATGGGTAGCAAGGTTCAGAGCTACAGGATCAACATTAAATAGGCCCAGGCCAGGACCTACATTATTAGTAGCCACGGATGAAAATGTCGAGCGTGTAATGGTTTCTGTCGTTGAAAATCCCCGTTTATCAATGCGTACAAGTTCATCGATATTGAGAATTCCGAAATCAACTTTACAGGTAATAATGCCAAAAAAGCTCAAGTTCCATCCATATAAAATTTAAATTGTACAAGATATACATTAAGAAAAACTTTGAATTAAGAAAAACTTACACGGAGGTGATGTTGTTGAGATTTCGTACTGCTACCCGGATGGGCAACATATTCTTTAGTGACGAAGCTCACTTTCACATTGGAGGATATGTGAATAAGCAGAACTTTCGTTACTGGGATGTCCACAACCCAAGACAAATGCATCAAGAGCCTTTACATAAGCCTAAAGAAACAGTCTGGTGTGCCATGTCTGCATCTGCAATCATAGGGCCTTATTTCTTTGAAAATCAACGTGGCCAAACTGTAACTGTGAATTCGGAGAGATATGCCCAGATGTTAAATGACTTTTTCAGAGTAGAACTACAGAATAGTCCATCCTTCAACCAATACTTTGATAACTTTAATGTGACTTTTTCTTATGGGGATCCTTAAAATCCGTGGTTTACAAAACAAATCCGAGCACTGTGACACAACTTAAAGAAAATATTCGAGCCGAAGTCAGTTGGATACCCCAGTAGCTCTGCAAACGCGTTTTTGAAAACATGCGTGCTAGACTCGAAGAGTGTGTTAGACTCGATGGCCGCCATTTGAAAAACGTGGTTTTTAAAAAATGAAATCCGCATTTGTTGTTATAAAGTTAAAATAAACCTACTTTGTATTAGAGGTGTAGTTTTTTTTTTACAATTTTTCAAACATTGAAATCTGCCACTGGACATCCTGTATATAGGTGATGCTAATAAAAGGTGATGCTAATAAAAGCGTATACAGGTGATGCTAATAAAAGCATATTCAAAATGCTTACACTTGCTCAAATTTGCTAAAAGGTTACTTTTCTTGTCAGTTTTTATTATGAATCATGCTGCATTGATGTTGAGTCCAGTTGTCGCTGTTGAGTGGTGTTTCTCACACAAATTATCATAGGGAAAGGTATGACTGTGCTTGAAATAGTTAAACTAGTTATAAATGGTAGTGGGGGATGATGGTTCGTCATAAAATGCTAATTGAAGTAATTTTGTTTTAGAATGAGACCACAATAAAAATTATCGAAAGAACATTTTCTTGTGTTTGATTCATCCTAACATGACACGATCAATTAACACATTTTCGTGATGCCGTTAATTTGTAAAAACTTAAGTTTGGTCTTTTAACTTTTTGAAGTGAAAACTTCTTTTGGTGCACCTGCGATCTTTGGCTGATAGTGCACTTTTTCTGATCAGTGAGCGAAACTGAGCTGGGTTGGTGACACACAGTCATCAAGTTCGGGTTGCTGACACTAAATTAAGTAAACTCAACTTTTTTAGGCATAGACTATTTTTTAGGCACACTAAGCACACTACTTAAAATATGAAATGAACTACTTTTTAGGTGCACTGTGCATATAATTTATTATAATACGCAAATGCAAAAAAAATATATACATATAATTAGGGTAATAATTCAAGTGTATACAGTTAGTGTTTAATATTTTATTTGAGAGTAGTTTAATATAAAATGTGTATTGTTCCTGATTCGCCGAGCTAATATCCATCATATAACATCAGTATAATTATTATTATGTATAAATATTTTAAAGTTAGAAGTTTTCACTTCTATCGTGTGGTTGTAAGAACACAACAGAACTTTTTTTTATTACCTTTATTAAAAATTATCAATTCTAGGACTTACAATGTTACCCTCGTATTTCAACATTAATAGAAGAATTGTGCATACTACATATGTACACTGTATGACATAACGCAGCAAACTCCTTATTCAGCTGCGATTATGGAGCGAGATAAATATTATTTTTCTGAAATAAAAATAATTTATACTGGTATTTCAATATATTTCCAAATTTTGTTTTTATGAATTTTTTTTCATTCTAATTGAAAAAATTTTGAGAATAAAAAATTTTTTGTTGAAAAATAAATTATTTCTCTGTAATAAATAAAAAGGCCCAAACCCAAAAATCTTGCAGATTCCTTTTATTTTGCATTTTCGAAAGTGATTGGAAAAAAAATTTGCTATATAACACCTATACACATATATGTAACATTAAACACATACTAAATAAATAGTTAAATAAACCGTGGTTTTCAATAACTTGAATTGTTACAGATTCTAACCTAGAATACTACACGTGTGACAAGTGTTCAAATACTTTCCTGGATAAAGGCACACTAATGCATCACCATAAACGAGTACACGGTACAGATACGCATAAGTGTAACGAGTGTAACAAGGAATTCAAGTGTGAGGCTTATTTACTGCATCACATGCGCAATGTACATGGTAGACAGCAGTTGGAGTGTGATATCTGTAAGAAAATATACAAATCCACACAAAGGCTGCGCAGGCATGTCTTGAGCCAGCACCGCCCTAAGCCTGTGGGTATGTATGGAGGCTTACTTAGTGAATTTTTAAAATATATGAATGAATGTCCAAAAAGTTTGTACTGTTAAAAATATGTGTACAAAATTGCATATTGAAAAGACACTGGTGAAAATGGGGCTGGCATTAACAGAAATAAAATATAGATTTAAAAAAAACTGTTTTCTTTTTAAAATAAAAAGCAAACAATTCAGCCACAGACAATCATGAATGGGAACATAATAAAACATCATTTGTTACCATAATATAAAACAAAAAAACGTTTTTTGTTGTTTTGTATTATGGCATATAACATGTGGATTTGACCATTTGACATTAAATGAAAACCCGGACAGTATTAATTGTCATCAATACTTTTAAATAGTTAAATAAACAATTAGACCAAGAATAAAAAAAAAATGTTTGTCAAAGAAATAAAATAACATGTTAATATAAACAAAACGTAAAGACCATCTGCAATGTTTATGGATTAACTTTTGGTCGAACAAAAGTAGAAATTACACACTCACAATTCAAACTGTGTTCGAATAAATAATTCAAAACACGCTTTTCGCTTTCACGGGGGACTTGTATCGTATTATGACTCTTATGACACAGGCATAACAATTATTTTACTATTTGCCTGTAAATAAGACATAATATAAATATGCGAAGGTGTCAATGTGACAATGTATGTTGGTCTAGCGAAGTCTTAGTGATAATACATTATGTTTGAAATTACAAACCACTTAAAACTACTCCTGTTACTAAACTACTGAATTTTTAGTTGATTTTTTGGATACAGTTAATAAAAATCATCTAATATATTTTATTTTGGACGGTCAAATTCACATTGTATATTGTGTTTCTAATGTATAAAGCATTGTTAATAAGAAATAAAAATAATATTAATCATCTAAAGAAGTACACAGCAACTTTTTAGAAACTTTTATAAGAATAAACAATACTGTTTTTTTTCACTTTGTAGTCATTGCCTAAGATAACAAAAAATAAACTGTGGACTGACATTGACATTTGTTCCATTGTTGCTAAAATAAATGAATGTCTTTTGCTCTTTTGTAGTTTTACATGTCTTTTTTTTTACCATGCTGTTGGTCTTGCGATTTTCTTGTATTAGTATGTTACATCTATCTATAGAGAGTACAATGAGACACAACTCTGTTCTTTGTTTCGTCTTGCTAATTTTTGATAAAAAAAGATACAAGTTTCTTTAAACTGGTCTATATAGTAAATTGTACACAAATAATTTATTATCAAATTGAAAAAATGTTTATTGAAATTTTGTTTTATTTTCTTTCTCAACTTTCATTCTATTTATTTTAATCCTTGCAGTTTCTCAGCGCGGTAACCACCCATGTGGCGAATGTCTCAAGACGTACCCATGCAAAGATGCGTTAAAGCAGCATTATGAGCGAAAACACGGAACGGGTTCACATAAATGCACTGAATGCGATATGGAATTCAGATGCAAGGCTTATTTATCAAATCATATACGCAATGCGCACAGTAAGCAACAATACAAATGTGATGTCTGTAACAAAATGTGTAAATCTAGACACGCGCTTTATAGTCATATTTGGAATCATCGTCAAAAGTCTAAAGGTGTGTGTTTAATTATTTTTGGGCATAACATATATGAAATTGTATTGTGTGTTGTAACGTTGCATATATTTTAAATATTTTAAAAATATTTCGACATTATCTACATGCAATAAATTATAATAACTGTATGGAATATTTGTGATTTAAGTTCGACTTGCCCTTAACTGTTTTTTTTTAAATGTTTTTTTTGTTCTTTCATTTTTCTTTCTATTGGCAACAAGCAGGATCCTTAATGCATGTAATGCGAAACTAATGCATAATATCTCATTGAATTTTATAACACAATTGTTTTGTAAAGTACGTGATGTTAGTTATGTCTGTATACATTTTTTAAACACGTAAAATATTTTTAGCCTTCGTAAAGAGGTTTAAGTGTATTTTTTATAAAGAGGTTTAAGAGTACTTAGAATTTTCAAAGTTGTGTGATTATAACTTTACATGAACACAAGTCTGATTCACTCTTGTAAATTTGAAAAACAATCTGATTACTTAGTAATAATGCAGGCGCTAAGCTACTCAAAAATATTAACCGGCAGAGAGTTTAACTTTTGGATATTTTTTTTATAAAATAATGCATTACGTAGAAATTTTTTTTGACAGTATATAAGAAAGTTAGTTGATTGTTTCAAATGCGCATAACCTTATCGAATGCTTCTTTGTCATTAAAATATTTACATTAAGAAATATGCTGCCTTGGAAGGTGTAAAGTTGTACTGTTATATTGAACACAACGATGCAAAGTAAAAAACATCACGTTTCATTACCAGTCGATGTTATTATTTGTATTTTTGCAATTGAAAGTCATGGTGTTATCTTTAGTAATATTGTACAACGGATTTAAAAATACTAAGCTTTTGATTGAATGAAAAGCCTTTTTGTGTGATCAGTTTCCTATTTATGTTAAACATTTTCCAGTGAACGTATTTAAAACTGCTTCCTGCCTACTTTTGAATTAAGTAAATAATTGAATTAAGTATTTTGTATTCACTGCTGGATTGTTGGCGTTGCTACAATGCATTATGGAAAAAATTAGAAGAAGCATTTCAAGAAATTACAAAAGTGTTAAATATATTAATTATATTTCTCATGACAACTGCAGTAACTGAACGAACCATCTTTATTGAATAGTAAAAAACTTTTTTACACACCACCATGCCAAAGATACATTAATTTCATCTGGTATGTTATCTATAGAAAAGCAACTTATTCACGATACACCAAATTTCTATGATCAAGTAGCAGAAGATTTGATTAATAATAAAGAAAGAAGGATAGGTTTCATTTACACGTAAATTTGTTTTTTTGAAATTTAAGATTCAAAACTTATTACAAAATATTTCAGCAAATATTTACTAGTTGTAACCTTGTGTACTAGCGTATATGTGTAGCAAAGCTGCTTCTTGTTGTAGTACAACTTTAAATCCCTTACTTTTATATTACGACTAAAATGAAAATATATGTATTACATTTTTCGGTAACCAGTTTTATTTATTTTGTATTAATAAAATTACATCTACACAACAATGACACAATATTGAGGTTGCAAATATTTAATGTATGACACGCTTCGGAGTGGTCGAAACAATCGTTTCTTAGTACATATCAATGCAAAATGGCAAATGATGCTTCGCTGTGACGTACAAAATGTGTGGGTAGTTAAAACTATATGTTTTTGGATAAATTTTATTCTTTTTCTCTTGTCTTGTTAAATTGTAATCTAATTGTATTCAAAAAGATTCTTCTTTATGAGCATTTTACAATTAAGGATTCGACATGGAATAACCCCAAAATTTTGATCCACTAACCATCGATGACTTTCATCCAAAGTTACTTGGAGTGGTTTTCCTTTTTTGTGAGAAAATTGACGAGGGTACGAAAATACATTTTTTCCATATTCTTTCAGAATGTTTTTAAATTTGGCTGCATGATTGATAATATTTTAGAGGTTAATGATAGAATCAGCTTGAAACTATACATACCCTCTTAATGGAACTCTTCCATCGTGACACTCTTGCATCCTTATGACTTATTTTTTATTGTTCAACCATTATTAGTTTAGGAAATATAAGTCAAATCAAATATTTTTATTCTATTCTACACCTCATTTACAACACTAGGAAAGATGCAGTTTTATGTCAAAACGAATGAAAGAATATTGTTTATTTTTAAGCAAATGTTTCACTTTATATATGTGCGTTTCTACATGTTGGTTTAATTTAAATTCTAGTTTCTATTAATACTGTGTTATGCTGGTTATAGTCTTGGGATTAACCACAATAATTGCATTAGACTCAAATTTAACCAATTGAATTAAAAATTCGTTTGGTTTAATATTGTGGAATAGTGTACATAATCTTCATATTTTATTAAAAAGCCATGTGATGAAATTATAAAATTATATTTATTCTACAGCAGTGCAAAAATTTTCAATTAAAAAAAAAGTTTATCAAATTAGGAACAGATGGTGTTAATTGGCTATACTTCTTTTATCTCTAACCATAATAATTACATTAGACTTTATTCATTATAGATTCTCAACGTGGCAAATATAAATGTGACACGTGTATGGTAATATTCGCATGTAGCAAAAATCTGATGAAACATTGTCAACGAGTACACAGCACAGAGTCACATAAATGTAATAAATGCACTAAGGTATTCAAATGCAAGGCTTATCTAGCAGAACACATCCGCGTTGTGCATGGCAGTCAGCGATATGAGTGTGACATCTGTAAGAAAGTATACAAATTCAGGAAGACACTCCAAGGCCACATTTTGATGCATCATCTTGATAAGAACGCAGGTGTGTGCTGGTTCTATTTAAATGATCTAAATGCAAATCTTATGAATTGCTAATAGTTTGATGTTTAAGTGTTATCGTCGTCAGGTTGCACGATTGAGTTTTCTAATTGTTTTGTATTTTAAAAGAAAAGAGATACAGGAAAAAATACCTGGAGTCCAGGAATTTTTAGTTCTATGGAAGACTATGCTTTTACATTGTTTCTTTAATTTTTTAAGATGCAAAATTATTTTGAAATAAAACCAAACAAATAGCTCACTTTGTTTATTTTCTTCTTTGTAACGCAACGTAGTGGAACAATATAGGATAGATGGTGTTAGCTTCTTACGACTCAGTCTGTTTCTATTGCACGCAGACATTACACATGTACAGAATTGTGTGAAATTTAACTAAATTTCAGAAGATCATGATGTATGTATCTCTATTTATAGAATTATATAGAGAAAATCAGTGTCTCTGGAATGAATATCACAATCAGAAGAAAATTGGAAGAGATCAAGAAAAAAATTAGTACCTATATGGCCTAAATTTGTTTCAGGAATCATGTCATGTGTTTCAGGAATTATATAAGACAAAGCTTGGTGAGATTATCAGATGAATATTGCAAGTCTGTGTCTGATATACTTCAGTGTGACACTGACACTTTCATGTACTCATGGATTGTTTTTATATTTGTGTTACTTGGAGGTCACTAGATATAGAAGCCCTTCGTAATTATCTTTCAATAGTTTTAAATAATTTATAAAATCACATGGTTCATTTTTTAACTTGATCAAAAAATTGAGATGAGAATAAACTTCGCTGTCTGCTATTCAGTCCTTTATTCAGACTCTTCTATGTCTTTTTCTAGTTTGTTGTTGTTGGTAATAATAAAGGATTAAGGCCAAATATACCAATAACTCTAAAACATTAATGAGCATACTTAACATATGTGCTGCATTGTTGACGATTATAACTATACTGATAGATTTTGTGACAGCAGTGACGAACCTAGTATGACAAGTCTTAGCACTTGCCTTGTATGTGGCAGCACCTGAAATGAAATTTTTTATCAACAATTTTATTAGTGGGTTAAAAATTATAAAGGAGAAAATTAAGAAATTGTATCGCAGAGTTAAAACTTATTTATCGGCAGTAGAAATTGAACACATTTTTTTAAAATTCATTGTATTAATAATTTTTTTTAATAGCTTCAATGTTATGCAAATTACGATGTTATATACATTTTTTATATTTTTGCATTCACAGGCCAACACGCACAATGCTTTACATGCGACTACTGCCATAAGATTTTCTCAAAAAAGTCAGCATTAAAGCAACATATAAGACGTGTACAAGGAGAACTTCATCGATGTCTAAAATGTGATAAATGTTTCAAATGTCAAACTTACCTTCAGCGACATAAAACATCTGTCCACATTAAGACAGAATATGAGTGTGACACGTGTCACAGAGTTTTAAAGAACGCTCAATCTCTAAGAAAACATATGATTAGCATTCATAAGTCGAAAAATAGTGATCGTAAGTTATATGAGACGAATGATTCGCATCTCTCTGCTGGTGAAATTAATGTGGCAACAGTGACAGACGTTCACCAATACAACATGATAGTTGTGAAAAATGAGTTGGCTGATGGGAAAGTGGAACTCGAGTTAGATCCGATTATGTTGCAACACTCGAATGGCTATTATCAATTGTGTAAGGAAGAACCACAAGGAGACTGATGCTTATAGGTTTTTTTATGAAATGGTAGGCATGTAAAAAGGAACAAACTGGCATTGGCTGCCTGGGTTTCAGCTGGGAACCATCAGCTGTTTCACGTGGTGGAGCTCGTTGGAGCGTCACTTATACATCATATAATTTCTTGTACTATTTACTTTGGTGTTGCTGTATTTATATGTTTATGATTAGAAGAATTTATGTTTGATTGTAACCCAATTTCACAATGGACAAAGAATAATTTTTTAACAAGTATATTGAAAATTATTTTCAAGCATTACAAAATTAGCTAGAATATTTTGCATATTGTGAGTTTATCATTTTTGGGGTGGATACATCAAAGGGAAGAAAAAGAATACTCATAAGATTTATGCAATTATCTGTCTGTCACTTGGATATATTTGGCCAAAAAATAATGACTTGTGATTTATTTTTCAAGAGTTTAACAAATTAGGAAAATATCACAAATTAGTATATTAATACTTATACTGTAAATTATTTCCAATGCAATATTTATTAAAAAAAAAGTTCAAACTTATTGGTTATATAATATTGAGCAAAGGTCAGTCTGGATAAAGAATAACAAAAAATATTGAGGTTGGCAAGTTTGATATAAAAAAATTTGTTTATAATATAAAAAAACTTGAAAGGGCAAGTTGCAAGGAGCCCAAACTAATTTTTTTTAGAATTTCATAAAGGTAAGTGCAGAGAGATTGCTCGAATGTCTATAAAAACGTGTTTCCCTATTTCTTTCATAAACGGGCCGCTACAAATTTACCCGAAGTTTACAAAAAGAAAACTAAAGCATTAAATCTTTAGAGTTTTTTTTAGATATTAAGCATTATTTTTTGTAATTATGTGAAAATATATTACTTAATGAAAAATAATAATAATATTTGTAAACAATTTATTAAAAATATTAAGTATCCCTGGAACATAAATTATACTCCCACTTCAATTTATTTTCTTTATTTTAGTTTATTCACGTTTTTTGTCACCTGTGAAAGCTTTTCTTCAACTCTGCCAGAGCTGTGTTATATATACTGCAATCCGTACGAGTACCAAGTATTTGCATAGAATGGACATGAAGTATTTGCGTAGAATATGACATTCCACAGATATTTGTTAACAAAATACCCAGCTTTCTATCTCTTTTTGTAATAACTCAATACTACTATAATAGCAAAAGACACAAAGTGATTAGAGACATATACAGGCTATCCCGTTCATTGGATAAATCCTACTGTAGGAAGGAATGAAAGAAAAGATGGGCATTTAATAGGATAATTAATATTCATAACTTGTCATACTCTTGGACAAGCTAGTATTCGGTATACTCATACTTTGTACTTGCTTCATACATGGTATTCTCTAGTCTGTCTAAATTCGATTGCGTACCGACATTTGGCTCACACATATTCATTCATAGTCTCTGGAGACCCGTGATAAATGGTTTTATAACAATAACGATTAGATTTTATTTTTGTAATTTTTTTGTTTGGATTCATTCAAATAAGTGAAAAATTTTATAAACGAGGAATCCCAGTATTTTTAAAGCACAGATTTATAATATTAAGAAGCAGATTTCACGTAAATAATTAGACAATATCTAGCGAAAATAATGAAGACTGACATATTTTCATTTCCTTCTTTTCTGTGTTACTTGTAATAGTTAGAGTGTTTGTATTTGTGTCATGTGTTTTCTTAACTCGAAACTGTCACTATGTCCTAGTTTGCCGCGTAACCATGGCGCTATTATTGATAAAATGAATTCTCAACCTTGTAGAATTTTATGTTTTATGTGTAATTTATATAAATTAATTATTCAAGAATATTCCAAAAAAATGGGTAAATGTCGTTACTATATGTGTGATAGTGCTTCATTCCATATGTTTATCAAGAATTGCATTTTACGGCTACGTAACATATGACATTGATTGCATCAATTTGAAATTTTCTTGTCATTTATTGTGAAATATATAATTCTGTAAGCATTTCACATTTAAAACATTATCGAATTTTTAATATACACACCAGCCGCATTTTAGAATTACTTTTTTATCCTAATAAAATAAAAAAAGTAAACCTAACTAATAAAGTTGTAAATCTTTGTAAGTCGTTAACTTCGTTACAGATACACAGGGGCTTGGAGTAAATTTTTACCATAAAAATAAAATTGTTTGTACTTCCGGTTGCCATTTGACATGATGTAAGGAAATTCGGCCTTTAGTTTCGTTGAAACGAAATGTGTGTAACTTGGGAAAGAATTTTTAAAAATAAACAAGTATCTATTGACTACATTGTCATTAACAAATAACTTGGAAATTTCATAAATATTTTACTATAAGAGCACCATGACGATTTATTATAATTTTACGTTTGTTTAACAGAAAAATGTCAGGTTGATTTAGAATTTAAGATAGTTCAAATTTGCCCCGATTATCACTTTTAAGGTTTCTCATCCTTACAGATATATAACGATTTATTATCAGATAAATCATTTCTATTTTGAGACCGTTTCAAGTTTCCTTTTATGTTATCTAATTTATAGTTTTTTGACGGTAGACTCATTTAGGTAAGCAAATTCTATAAATGCATACCTACCATTATTTTGTATAACACTTTCTTCCTAAATAAATAGACTATCCTTTCTTTATAGATTTTCAAAGAATGAAACCTTAAACGAAATTGAATAAAAAAATTAAACTGTAAATTTTAAGGACAGAAACCTGATGATGGCAGCAATGCAGGCTATATTATTTCATATAAAATCTATTGACAATTGCACAATTGGATATACTAAATATAATTTATTAACGATTATATGCTCCACAATCGTGTGCTGAAACTTTCAATGATTACACATTGTTTTTGTATTTTTAGTCTAGATACTCTACAATTTCTGGTGACCCAATAAATATTCACATGTATATAAATATATACACACACACACATATATATATATATATGTATATGTGTATATATATATATATATATACATATATATAATAAAAAGATTTTTATAGAATATTTAGTAGCGGAAATTGTGAATATGACGCAAACTCTGTTAGTTTTAGCAGAAGCAATAGTCCAGAATTACTTCAACGTAATATATAATTACAAAGTTAGGAAAACTAATCATAACATATACAACAGATATTATTTAAAAAAAAATATTATTTAGATTCTTCACTACGATCGTACATATTTAGAGGTAACACGAAGTAATGTCATATTGTACTGGGATTTATCCTATTTTATTTTAATGATCAATGTCATAAAAAAATTTTGAACTGATTTTAAATAAATATAAAGACACAAAAAGTTTTCAGTTCTACTTTATTAATATCAAGGACTTGACTGCACTGGACGAGTAATTATACAGAGTGTAAAAATTAATTAGGGGGTGGGGGGTGCAGGGGATCATACTCTCTTCTGACTGACTAACGTCGTGCACACGTTTCATTGTAATAGGTTAAAAAATACACCAATCACATGTGCTTTAAATCAAAAATGACATAGCTGTGATAATATCGATAAACATTGTTCGATAGTATTTAATTACTGACCTATGTACTATCGTATTATCAAAAATGATTCTCTGTAACGTGTATTTTTTTCTTTAAAGTTGATCTAAGTGATCTTAATAATAATGTGCTTGAAGACAGTACATAGTAAGAATGACTATTTTTCATTATTTATTAATTCTTGAATAACTTTAAAATCAGCAGGACTTCCAAAATTATAAGAATGAGCACAATGTCGCCATTTACCACCATTTCATATTAATTGTCAAATCAATCAAATTGTTTTTATAACAATTCTGTATGAATTCGTTATAAATTATAAACTATACTATGAAGATAAAATTTGTCTAATGTACAGGTGAAACTAAGTCACACAAATATAAGTATAATTGAAGTAAAAAATCACCTAGCGGATGATATTGGATAAAAGGGAGGAATTGGAATTACTTGAGTACATTTATCTACATTACATATTTCAAAATGAATGTGATCGACATAATGTAAAATGTATTTTTTTAATGTATCTATAAATATAAATGTACTATTGAATTTCGTTATTAAAAAAAATAAAAGTTCTTGACATTACCTGCATTGCAGACGGTAACTCATAGATTTGCCATAAATAAGAACCACATTTTTTAAAATATGGTCGTTTAAAGTTACAGTTTAACATCGATATCATTCACATGTTTTCATTAATCAGAGTCACAATTTTATGCAATATTGATATACAAGGGGTATTTTGTAATGTGAAAAGCATTCTTTAATTATGTTTTTATAAAAAAATGTGAACTATAAAATAAAACATTAATGAACTGATAACACAATAAATGAAAAATATGAGTAGAGAATAAATGAAAGACGTAAAAAATATAATATATAAAATAATAAATAAATACATAGATTGACGAGTAATAATGATATCGTCATAATGTGGATTTACATTTTTCATATTTCGTTTATGACAAATGTAAATCCACATTATGACAATAATTTTTATCGATAAAAATCGGCGCTTAGATTATTTCCCTCACTAGTGTCTTAAAATCTCATGTCAAATACTATTACAAATAATTTATAGATAATAACTATTAATTTTGAAATAAATGATGTAATATAAATGTTATATGCTCACAAATGAAATGTTACATCGTCTTTTTCTAAATTTGATTTCTCACTCCGACTTCTGCACCAATTAATTGCATGATTTGATACAATGCGATCACGTTTTGTGACACAATGCGTTCACGATAGTAACCTATATGCACAGATTTATATTATTATAAATCCGGGCCTAAATGCAACTGATATATTCGACTCTTTGAATATAGCGCGCATGTCAGATTTTACCTACGTACGACCAGTGGGGTTGCCCAAATTTGTCACGTCCAGTGGTTATAAGGTCCATGACTATTATATGTAAATGAAATTGAAGTTGAGATCAATATGAAAATATCTATATAGATAAAGTGTCACCACTGCATTAAGACACGCCCCTAAATATATTTAGGGTCGTGTTTAGATAGACTCCGCCTTTTGGTTACGGTTTTGATGTAATTATATGTCAACTGCTTCTTAATTTTATAAATGTGTCTTTTTACTTGAAAATAATTATATTGTCAACATCTTTTTATTAAACAATTTTCGATTTACATTTATATATATATATATATATATATATATATATATATATATGTATATATATGTATATATATATATATATATATATATACATACATATATATATATACCATTTACAATATCTATTTTATACATTTCAAGACAATCGTACTTAAGGAGTAAGTCGCGCGTTGGAGCTGACTGCACAATTTTTTTTATATTAGTGATTACGAAGTGTCAATGTAGCATGCTAATGCTAATGAAAATGTTTTGTGTTAATTATCTTATTATTAATACGTCAAGGTGAATACGCACTTCGGCTGAGAGCACAATGAAAACTAAAATGAGGTAAACTTATTGGATTGGAGGAGGAGGAAACTATGCATCTTTTGCTCTCCCCACTGTGTATATGTTTCACTTATCATTACGGTCTCATTCCTGAACATATCAGTTTATGCTGCTGTTACAAAGGAAATTGGATTGATTGTGGACCATGAGGTAGAAAGGAAATGCTGACAACAGTTTCATTTTGGTTTATTAATGAAAAACATTAGATGTAAGAAAATAAGTTGTGTATACAGTGGTATGCAGATGGTTATGATTTTAGGTAACCGTTATTTCAGTATTATCTTTATAACTTTATCATCGAGTTTATTAACTTAAATAGTTACATTGTAATGACAATAGACTATACTATTGAGTTGGCTAAAATTTTTTCAAAAATTATCTATGATTTGTATAGCGACAGATTAAAATTGTTAATTGAAGAAGGTAGCTGATTAAATACATGCTGGCTAGCAACTGACCTCGGGTCTTCTCACGGAATTACAGAAAATCATTTACACAAATCGCCTGGAAAAAAAGATTAAAATACGGTGTGAGGACTTAGCCCGGACCAGCCGTAGCCATAGCCTCATACAGCTAAACAGGCTCGACTTAAAGTTTTAGATTTTGGTTGGAGACTGATCCCCCCACTTGCCATATTCTCCAGAACTTGCATCGTTGATTATTGATTGTTTATATTGCTCAGCAATGCTTTAAGCGAAAAAAATTTTGATGACGACGACCATCTACAACAGGTCTCCATTTTTTCATTCTAAGCCACCTGAATTTTATGCAGGTGCTTTCCACTCCCTGCCAGTGCGTTGGAGACGTGTAGTACAAAATGATGGTGATTATTATATAGATGATTAATTAATTTTGAATTAGAAATATAATAAACAATTATAACATTAATGACCGCTCATTACTTATTAGCCAACCCAATATTATTAAGAGTAGTTTTGTAAGTATTACTCTCTAAGTATTGTAAGTTATTGATCTCTGCATCTTTCTGAAAATGCCAAAAATCATTGTTACGTTTTAGATTTGCAAACGAAACAATAACGTTTAAATTTCATCATGCACCATGTTCTTTCTTTGAAAATATTGTTGTTAATAGTTACGTATTTTGAAATATAGATGGCGTCAAGATAGAGTCTTATGTCGGTGAAACATGAAATTAACCATCAGCATTATGTTTACCATTATAAATCAGATTTCAGAAATTAAATTTACTTCACCAAGAACAATCTCTTGTAGCAAATCATGAGGCAACAAGCTTTAAATATTCCATCATAGTAGATTGTTAATCATTGTTAAACTCATGAATGTTTATACTGACAGACAAATATAAACAAAAATTATCCATAACTATAAAATACTAGTTTTTAAATGTGACAAAACAAAACAAGCAACACATAAAGAAGCGTCATAAAACAACTTCCGAGCACTGGTACAATGATTGTTACTTTTCACCAATGCTATAAGATGAGCCATATTTAAACATATATGGGCATTTGTAAATGGCACTCATCATGGGACATTCTCTCTTAATCGGTCATGATCACGATGAATATGTTTTTGTGGGCAGTTTTCAATATTCTTGATGAGCGTATTTGCTCTTAAGATATTTCCCTATTTGATTCAGTTGATGATGTTTCCGGCACACTATTGTAAGAAGTTCTGCGTAATGAGCTTTGCTAAGTCTGTTTAATATGGTGGGAAGAGCACTCTGTGATTGTTTGGCCATCTAAACGGTCCACGATAATTTAGAGTTGAGCAGAGAGGGCTCTCAGTCGATTTCAAAATAAATGTACTTTGTAATTCTCCATAGTTCTCTCGAGGCAAGAGTTTTGTCGTGGGTCTGTTGAATTTTGAGTTTTTGGCAAATGAACCCCTTGCAACTAGAAAGAGACGTATTTTAGAGATCGTCGTTGCTCACTGGCAGTCTAGGTGGTCCTCCCCCGATTCCAAGGGGGAAACGACCAGGTTGTTTTTTCCCAATGTTTCCGAGCGGTTGAGTAAGAACTGGCTCGTCTCCGATTACTACGTTTCCCAATTCCAGATTTGCATTAAGAGATAGCCCGGTGTGTTCCTGCGGATTTGATACACAGGACATGAATCATGTTTTATTCCACTGTAGTGAGCACGACGATGCGCGTAGAGTTTTGTTAGAGAGCATACGTCTAAATAGTAAAGTAGAATCACGCGAAGACTTAGAACGTGGTATCTTTAGTCACCGAGACTTGGTTGAGAATGGTCTGATCTTTGAGTCATTTAGAGCGTTCGCCAAGTGCGTTCTTGAAAAAATGGAGATACTAAATGACACATTGAGCAGGAGCAGACTCTAACCCTGTTGGGTGGAAGCGCTGCGATTGTAGATACGCGACACTATTAGGAGACTTTCGAAGGTCCCCTTTTTGTATGAGGTGGATTGTTACTGGTCCCAGGAGGGGCCCTGAGACTACCCGGGCGGTTATGGTGGGAATACTTCTCTCATTGCTCTTTTTAAATTACCTTTTTTCATTGGTTTATTTATGATTTATAAAACAAGAAGTATTAGTTATAAATAATATTTAAGTTTTCAGGGTTTCATAGTGAAATTAACTACTACGATTTCTTGTATACATTCGTTTGTCTGTCACAGCCTTATAGTTTTCGTAGTAAAAGGTGTCTCAGCATGGAATTCAAACTTTAAAAAGTAATAAAAAAATATTTTATGTATAATATTTTAATTACAGTAAATTAAAGTACATTTGTACGGATTTTATTTACAGAATATTACACCATCAATATATCTCCCATCACGGCGAACGCATTCCTCAAAGCATAAACATGAATTTGCACATCATTGCAAATTGTTGACTGAGATGGTTTTCATTTATTTTAGCCTTCAGCTGCTCCAAATTCATCACTTGCTTTGAGATAATTCCACAGAAAAAAATTAGTTGAGGTTAAGTCGATAGATCTTGGTTTTATGTCTCCAAATCGGCTTACGACTTTTTCCGGAAATAGTGCTCTGATTGTTACCACGGAGACCCTAGCTGTGTGTGTAGTGACTCCATCTAGCTGAAACCTCACATCTGACTACTTACCATCTACGTCTCATAGCTGCAGTATAAAAAAATTGTTAATAATTTCGATATACTTCTTGCTCGTCACTGTAACAGTTGCACCACGGTCATTCTTGAAGAAAATTGGCCCGATGACTTTAGGGCTATGTAATGCTTTCTGATGCTTTTTTTTTGGATTGCTGAATGACCAGTAATGACAATTCTGACGATTTACATAACCTTCAAGATAAAAGTATGATTTATCGCTAAAATAAACATTTTCCTCTGAAACAATTTCTAACATTTTCTGAGAGTAAATTTTCCGCTTGTTGTAGTCTTCAGGTTTGATTTTTTGAACGATCTGTATTTTATAGGGATGTAATTTTAAGTTTAAATCCAAAATTCTTTGAAGACTTGAACGATGGATATTCAAAGAGGCAGCATGTTTTCTAATTGATCTTCGTGGTAGTCTTTGACTGCAGCAGTGACGTGATTAATGTTTTCAAAATGCACGGGTCTATTTCGAGGCCCACTTGAATGATTTAGTGTACGTCCTGATGCTCTGAATTTCAAAATGATTACAAAATTTGTATCGTGCCTCACTAACAGGAAAACCGTTACATAAATACACGTCCATAGCATAAGCGTAGTGTGTCGGACCACTGCGACATGGTGACTAAAAAATCCGTGCTAATGAGCTATCGAACGCCACCCCTCCCCTCCCGCTAGTCCCGTTGTTTGTTGAGATATCCAACTTTAAAGTTTGAATTCGGCGCTGAGACACCTTTATTAGATTTATCTGCATGTAATCTTGCAACCGTGCCCGTCATATGGAAATCTCAGTATCTTGCAAAAGATAAAAGAAACATAATTTTACGTATCTTAGCATAATATAAAATGGAAGTGAAAATGGTTTAATATTTGACAGTTCTTTTACAATGAAAGTAAGGTTCCATTCAAAATTTTGATTTCTGTTTGTTAAAATATTAAGTTTTAGAGTGGCTTGCATTGCGTTACCACCTTTGGAATTTTGCAAATATATTTTTGAATAATCTCGCAAAATTATAGATAATAACATTTCGTCAGAACTTAGAGGTGTGACAAACCATACGATTTCTTACTTTCATATGAGTATTCGCAGAGATACAAAATCTCAAATCAATACTTTTATTATCACCTCAATACTCATTACTCATAATATATACTGAGTTAGGTGCGGACCGAGCCATGTGATTGCTAAGTAATGTTTATGTCACTAATCATCAACAAACTTTACATATAATCGAAATTGTAGACGAAGACATAAAGTGAAGTGATTGAGCGAATCGATTACTGTCCACTTGAGATGGACCATAGCTCATGTACGTAAAAGTTAAATACGTGTTATACATATATTGAGATCCGTAGGTGTGTCGTTAAGGGCCTCTCTACTCCGTAGTCTCACACATTCTCAATATGTACATTATTTTGCCCAAGCAGAGACCTTATAATTAATGTTTTGATGGATATTTGTTTGTCTCATTATTGACTTTTGTCGTTACTTTCATTATTATGATTTCAGTTCAACTCTACGTGTTCTAAGATTGCGACTTATAGCCTACTAAATCATAGCATTTTATTCAGACTTGTTTTGGCACCATATGTAACTTTAATTCCATACAGTTAGTGTGTACATAATTATTAGGTATTATGTTATTCAATATTTAGCATAGAAGTGGTATGTTTCGTTTAATTTATTGCGATTATCAAGGATTTATCAAGAACTATGGATCAGGGAAAGAAAAAGCAATTTATGGATATATTTTAGTACAGAATAAAGCTAAAGACTTATGCAAATCACTTTATTCTGTAGAAGGCAAGTCTACAAAAAATGTTGAAAAACACGTAATATCAAAACGACGAACATCTCATGATTCCTTGTTTGCAGAGGCAAGTGTTAATAGCAGTCCCGAATATACCGGGCCTATTAGACGAGGCCGATATCTTGATAAACCAGCATCAGGAATCCGAAAGAACTATTCCATGGTGGGTAATAAACGATATCAAATTTTATAACTACATCCATTCTGTCCGTGAGAGTGTTTTCACAATTAGGTATAATATTTCCAGATCATCGAAGTCACATAAAACCAGAAAATTTTAATAAAATGTATTTCTCCATAATAAACGCTTAATTGACGACCGATCTTGTATGTTAGTGTGAAAAAAAGAATCAATGAAATTATAAGATTATCTAGACGTGAAACATAACGACTTAATTTGTGTTTTGTGAACTGTAAACGCGACTCGCCAACAATAGTGTATTGTTTATGTATGTAAGTATTGAAGACAATGAGTAAATGAAGTAATCAATACTTAAGACCGGAATAATGTATCCCTAATTAGAACTATCAAACAAAATTATTTTTTTAAACATATGTCAACAATTCCAGAGATAAGACAATTTCTTCAAATATACATCCTGCAATTTAAAAGATTAGACCACCTTAGGCCACTTTTTGTGTGTTCTGACATGCAATTACTGGGCTTTTTAAACCAAGAAAAGCAAATTCTAAATGAATGGAGAAAGATTGATTCTTATTTTGGCGAAATGTATCGATTCAGTAATTGCTTAGGAGCTTTAGACGGCAAGCAGGTTTTGGTTCAAAAACGAGTGAATTTAGCATTATTAAAATATCACTACAGTATCATACTTATGTCATTTGTAAATTTGAATAAAGAATTTATAATGATGGTGATGTGGGAATTAATGATGGTGTAAATGAAGGCGGTGTGCTATTCTATCTACACCACCACCAAATACTGTTCAAGCATTTCCCTATATTTTGATATAAGATGAAGCTGCTGTGCTAGGAAAATATTTAATGGAGACATAGTCAAAAAGTGCGTGCAATACTGAGTGAAACACATTCAATAATTATTAACTGTCATGAGCTCAATCAGTCGTGGAAGGCGTCTTTGGACAATTAAGAACAAACTTTGGTGTTTTCTAAAAAAATGTGTTTTGAGTCCAGTAAAGCTACAACTATAGTGACCACATTTTTATAATTATTTGGTAAAAACTGTTCCACAGTTTTACTGCACATTAAATTGGAGAATCGCAAAACAAAGAGAATGATTTAATTTGGAGCCTACTAGCATTAGATATCCAATAATCTATGTAAACATAAGAGAAGAACGAAGAAATTGGATTTTTAGAATAATAACATGTGACTAATGTAATCAAATTTTAAATTTATCACCAATGTGACAGATTGCTAATTTATTGTTGATAATTTGCTAATTTATAAAAAGTAACACATTGTTAAATTTACAATTTCTTGCAGTATTATCAGGAAACCTATAATTTTAATTATTTGTTAATAAAAGACTATCAAGCCATTTGTTAAAAATAATATAAAAACTATTAAAAAAAAAAAAATATTTTTATGTAAATGATTATTACGATTTCAAGTATCAACAATTAAATAAAACTACGTGATGTAGTATTATTTCTACTTTCTTTACGTTCTTTACCACGACCTAGGCTTCGTTGTATTACAACATCTTCAGGTGGGCTATTAGCAAAGATTAGCAAAAAATTTACTAATAACCCACCTGAAGATGTTGTAATACAACGAAACCTAGATCGTCGTAAAGAACTTAAAGAAAGTAGAAATAATACTACATCACGTAGTTTCATTTAATTGTGAATAATGAATTTCTACAAAATTAACGCCAAATATTTTCAATATTCAAGTATCAATCGAAATAATCTATTTCCATCGATTCCGGAACAAGTATTTAAGTTGGTTACCATATTAATAATTTTTATTGTCATTTTAGTAACTCGAGTTTTAAATCGATCTTAATTCAGTTAGCTTTATATTTTATTACATGTTTATTATAAAAGTGGTAAGCATTTTATTTTTTAAACTAAATTTATGTATTATATATGTATGTGTTCAGTTACTAATGACGATTTTCTTTTTTATATCTTTCATTCCTGTCTGCATTATTTTTCTATAAATAAACGTTTTTCTAAAGCCTTATTTTTTATATTTGTTAATTTAATTATGGTGGGTTTTATTCCAGAGAGTCGCCAAAATTTAATGTCAATACAAAATCATTGTGCGACTCCATTGCGGTCTGAGCGGAGCCTAACCGGTTATCGGTTAATAATATTACTGTTCTTTGAAATTTTAGACTAATTATTGTTTCTAATCTAGTGATGATGACTATCAATGATTAATTTAATAAAAAGTGTATGAGAATTTATAAAGAAATCTTTTTTTTATAACTTCGTGCCATGGGCAAGATATTTCAAATTTAAAGTATATACTAAGTACAAACATAAAATTGATGCTTAACGAATGTTATCTTTAGATTCCAATAAAATAACCACATCGTGGACCACATCCTATAGAAACCATATATTTTGTACTTCTTTCTATTAAATAACATTTTTTTCGTTCCACATCTTTAGATACACAAGAAATAAAAAATTAATGTGGGACAAATCAGAGCTAGTCCGATAAGACGGCCAATAAAAATTCTAATGTTCTTTCATTACATATCTTTTATTAATATCAACGACAGATATAATGCACTAGGCAGTATAGTGAAAAAATAAAATTTCACTATACTGGTTATAATTGATGGGCAACTGCAGACAATTTTATTTTTTAAAGATAAAGTAAAGTAAGTATTTTTAACTCAAAACTGAATTTATTTTTAATAAAGTTATTAATATGATTGGATGCTGTGGCTAATTTTTTTTTAGGTTTTATAGCACAAAAATAAGTTTTGTATTGCTCGTAAAACTGAAAGAGAAAACTATATGTATGTAATGTAATGAATATTACATTGTCTATATTAAAATCGATATTTACGCATATTTACTAGATTCAATCGATAAATTTAATGTTAACAAATATATTTTTGGAGTACGAATAAGTTTTGCAAAATTCAATAATACTCATTATGGATATTAATTAAAAAAGTTTTTTGTTCATAACTTCTTATTTTATTTATTATTAATTTTTTTTGGACCAACAGCACAAACAAAAAACTATGATTAGTTTTCAAAGGCAACAAATTAAACAATTTCAAACTGTCTATTGATCTGACGTTTCCGAACTGTCAAAGAAGTAAATAAGGCACGGAAGTAAGATTACTGATGGTTGTTATTTGTTTTCTGTGGGCTCTAGTTCCAAGTTGTGTTAAAATAAAAAGCAATTCCGTGAAAAATGTTGTCATCGGAGTAGAACTTTATACCCGTGCGAACCATTTATAGCAAACTTTAGGCCAGACCTGAAAATTTCGACTTGAGAAGTAAATTCGTTCTCTACACACGTTTGCCGTGTATACGTTCTATTGGTGGGTAATGTAGCTTTTACAGAATATCAGAACAAAATTATGTATCGGTATTTGATATCGGATACAGAAACTATATATTTTTGGAAACTATACATTGATTAATAGTACATACATACATACATGTTTGCTATACGTTTTAATGTTTGTGAATTTACTTTCTGTGTGTTTAAAGCAGATTTTCGTAGATTTTCACTTATATATTGAATAACACTTGTTTGTAATAGAAATTCAGTTCGTTGATAAAAACAAATATTAATCACAAGTTCACCATTGAATCTAGTTTACTGATGTATTCCAACCACAATGAGCCAAAATACACTAGAATAGTTTAGTGAGCATAGTAAGTAATAACAAGAGGTGCAAAGTTAGAAGAAATTATAAAACATCTCAAAGAACTTGGATCAAAAGTTTTGAAATGAATATTATTGTAATGTCACTATCATGAATGTCATTTTTTGGTGTAATGCAATGAGTACGTTCCATTAGGCGATCGCAATGTTCAAAGCGCTCATTGTATTGTTCCACTTGTTGAGCGTGGTTGTTGCGGTCAGATCATTTAAATTTTATCATTAAAATTTAAAACATTAAGATTAAAAACGTCATTGATGGCATCATTGTTCACGACTGCTTCGAGCCCATATCAATCTGCGAATCGATTTGGGTCATTGCAGTTGTTTATCTGTCAGTTTGTTTTTGACACATTGATATATGAAGTTTACGTAAATAAATTTATATCATTTTGATGATTAAACATGGTGACGGAGAGAATAATTTTATGCAGTTCTAAGAAATTCCTAATAGAAATAAAAGTTGCACTGTTCTGTGTTTGTACTTCGATACGTGTAACGCATTACGTGAGGCAATATAGTGTTTCATCCGATATACAGGTCTGTCATGCAATTCTTGATACTTCAACAAACGCTCTTCCTTTATCTCACTCGCCGAGACTTTTGGCACTGGGGATTGTTTTGGGCATTCGACACTCCTCTAAAATCATCCAAACACTTAATCGCCAGTCTTTGTCCAAAACTTGACGCACTTTTTGCACCGAGTCTTTTCTTTGTGATGTTGACGGGCATCCCAAGCAGTCGTCGTTGCGTTGCGGAGTGTGACCCTGTCTGAACATATGTTTGCAGGCAAGTGAGATCGGTCTCATTTCGAAGCTTAAATCCCCTACCAACTTCGCCGTCTAAAGCTTCGCACAGACAGCCGGCGTAGCCGACTAGAAAATTCCGGGAAGTTTTGGGAAAGACCCTGTGTAGTTGCAGTTCAGATCAGTATATAGTTTTACGATATTGATACGATATATAGTTTCAATATCTATGTACGTTTTGTATCGTTCACTCCTAGTATGTTCCGAAGTATATTACCAATAATAAAATTACAGTTGTTGAAATTAATTGTATAGTTTTAGTACTGGTAGTGTATAACATATTTACTACAAGTAGTTTGAATAATATAACGCTCTGTGAATTTATGTTTAATAATACTCAGTATTGATGTTTAAATTAGAGGATTAAAATTAGTTGACTTCCATTTTGAGTTAAACAAATTTCTTTTTGTTTTATATATTAACGCAATTATATATTTTATGCTAATAATTGAATTAATGTTGCAGTAAATCCGCTTCGTGAAACCTTCTTTATGAATTTATTTTTACAGAGCTAATAAATCTTAAAATTCTCAAATTGCTTTTAATATTGTTAGCCAGAAAAATGAGAAAAATAATATTGAGAAAAATCAAAGATCAAATAAAACTTGATCTGAAACAAATAAACAAAATCATCAACAAACAAAAACATGTCAGTCCGACTAAATAAATAGTTTCTAAATCACTAGATTGCTGCTTAAAATTAGATCTGAAGTTGTGACACTCGGTGATGAAAAGCACTCTTATTACACTACTACTAATTTAAACTTTTCAAGATAATTTCAAAGGCAAACCTTAAGACGATTCTTTTGGCCACATGTTTTTTTGTAAGAATACAGTTCCAGAATTATTTAAAATCAGCTACCAAAGCATGTCCTGATTACTAGGTATCTGATGATAGTTTTAAAATAATTGTTTGGCTATAATTGATTTCAATATTGGTTTTAATAATCTACAAATGCCCATATATCTTTACCCAATTTAAATCTCGTTTTTGAGTAAATTTTTTTTATTCTGTAAATAATACATATTAGTCAAATTTTCAATATAAATTTTTTAGTTGATCGTGGTTATAGAGCCAGCAAACAAACTTTGAGGGAAACAAAACTTACTAAAATATGTGAAATCGATCTAATAATAAATAATATGTTTTTGAAATTGTTTGCAAATTTGTGCAAATATATGTTTTTTATCCTAACCAATCTCTTGTTAGGATCAATCTATTGGTTTAAAAAAACCAATATTGATATTTGAATTTTATAAAGATATCTTGTAACCAATTTGCAATATATTCACATCGTAATAGAGTAATCGCTCAGTATTCACATGGGTTAGGTTCGTGAAAATTAGTGAAAATAATGAAACCTTATTATAGCAAGACAGTCAATCAAAACAAAAATTTAGGTTCCATGAAGTTTTAAATAATAAGGCGAAACATGATTGTAGTGTGTTAAATAATTTATTTTTATAATACGTTTGGCCGAAAATTATAAATATATTTCGGTAATACCAAAAAATATAATTATTTTTACGTACGTAAATAAAATATTTGAATATATTTTTGTAAATTAAACCTGTTCATGATCTGATCCCGTCTCATAAAAACATTTGGGCAATAAATTCCTTTTTTCTCCTATTGCTATTTGAATTTCTCTGCAAGGTGATAACAATTATTCTAGCTCTCTATTCAATTAACATTTATTCTCTATTCAATTAACTTTCTTCCCTTACACTGAACAAAATTAATAATAATTCTGAACTCCTTCCATAGATATGGATACACAGCAATGCCTTCAAGTCACGCAACCAACAGTTGCTACAAATGTAGCTGTACACAATTTGAATATTAAAAAAGAGCCAGAAGACAATGATATGGATATTAAACCCATAGTATTCCAGCACATGAACTCGAACAACAGAGCAGGCCAGGTACAGTCGATCTCAATAATGAGTGTCTATGCTGTGGCTAATTTTTTGTTTTGTTTATATTATGACTTCTTGCTAATTATCTGATTTATTTAGTTTTGTGATTTTTTTATTCTGATGTGTGATGCTAAGTTAAGAATTCAAGAGTATGATTTGTTATTCTTTGTTAAAGTTTGTTTCTTATACAGAAGTAATGCAATTAAATGGCTCGAGAGTAGCTTCACACATGCCTCCTCCATTTTCATCTCAAAAAAACAGAATTGGGTATTTTAAAAAAATATGATAAAAAAAATTAACGGCACTAGCGGTAATAAATGCAGAAACTGTCATTTTATTATTGGTTTCCAGAGAAACTAGCAGCTAATTTGGGTTCGCAGCATGCATAGATTTTGTTACTTACTTTCTGTATTTTATATGAAGTTCTAATGTAAAAAAGTGTTTCAAAAGGGTTTTTGTTAGCTTTGTAGATGTCTAATAGTAAAATTATGATATAATTTGTCATTTAGTATAAATATGATGTAAAGAAAACTGTACCAAAACGATTAATACTGGAGTCGACTATTTGAAAAGTATCCATTGACTTCATCATACATCAGTCTCCAATTGACTGCCAGGGAAATTTACTCGATATGTACATGCAAATTATTTTCGATGGTGATTTAAATGCGTTAAACGTAATAGCACTGAGTGTCTCGGTGTACCAGGTTCTTACAATTATTGCTATTATTGTAGGGGATTTATTGAATAAAATCAGTATTTGATAAGCAACCAAATACAAGAAAAACGCTTTTAAATGCTTTAAATGGTATTATTAATGCTTTAAACGGTATGCCTTAAACGGTGATTTAAATGTAATAACACTGTTATAAAATGTCTCGCTGTACCAGGTTCTTACGATGATTGCCCTTTTTAATAATAGAATTGTAGAGAATTTATTGAATGACATTAATATGCGACCAGCAACCAAACAAAAGAAAAACGATTTCAAATAAATCACATAATGTGAATTAACACGCAAATTCCAAAAAGTCGAAGCAAAATTTGATAGTACTTGCTACTATCAAATTTTGCTAATCACCTTATAACACATATGCAGTTTATATATTTTTAGCACCAGACTTGCCATTGATTTTGGGAGCCTTCAAAATAATTTCCATTGAAAAGAGTTTTCGAAGTTCTCGAATATTCTAAAATTGTCAAATATTCAAGAATTTGCGAACATTCAAGAGCTGTCATTTCTCAACAAAGGGGGAAAATATTATTAGCGTAAAACGAATAAGTTTATATAAAACGATGTATACTTTAGTGTCATTTAGTAAAATAATAAAAATATAAAATTTTCAATTTCTGTTAGAGATAACTCAAGCTGGCAATAATTTTAACATTAACATAAAACTGATTGCTTTTTCCTCATCAGTTTTCAATATCCTCAAACAGTTCAAAACTAATTTTGATTTTACAAATCTGCATATCAAAATGAAGCATGTTTGATCTTCATATATGAGTTCTGCGAATGGGGCATGATCCCATAGTTATTCCAGCATTTTCATTTTCATAATGAATTTTTGACCTTATGAGACTGCACCACTTTAAAAGCTTCTTGGTCTCCCTACAAGGTTATTACATATATATCAATCAAACGGGTTCCTTCTACAGCATCGGATGTTTTGCATCATTGTTTGACAGCCTTCATTCCATGTTAGTAGATGCCAATATATTGACTGTACACATTTAAAACCTTGATCGGCTTCCAGACTGTCATTAAAAAAGAAGAGAAAGTGGACAATGAAGATGATGAGAAAAGTCTTTGTAAAGTTGAGAAAAGTCTTTGTAAAGTTGAAAATGATCAAGTACTGTGCACTCAAGTTAAGGTCGAGTTTACTGAAGACAGCCAGAAAGGTAAGTTAGTATTATCTGAATTATTATATTTATTCCTTTACAAAATTAGATGTACACAAATAACACAAAAGTAAATGCGGAAAGTGCAAGAACGGTTACGAACTAAATACACTAGTGAATGTAACATTATGCAAAAGTATGTGGCATCTATTGCTTACCTTTTCATTTTTGAATTTTTTATCCAAGATGTATTTTTTTTCTGCAGGTTGTTTGCCTGCTGAAAAAAAAACACATTTTCATTTTTTGTCACGCACGCACGCACGCGCTCTCCCATACGCACGCACGCACATGCACGCACGCATGCACGCATGAACGCACACACGAATACATGCACACATCCAAAATTGTTTTCAAATTACTCATTTCTGCAATAAAAGAAGCCTTCAACTGGCAATATTATTTAAATAAAATTACAAAAGAAAGAAAATTAGTATCAAGTGTGGTTTTGCCGAAACGAATGCTGCATTTCTTCTTGGTATGCCCCGGATGAGGTTTTTAATGATTTCTTGGGGAATACGTTCCCCTTTGGCCGTAATAACTATTTTCAGTTCTTGGATGTTCTGTGGGCCTGAATGTACAGCTCTAACACGCCGTATTAGAATATTTCACAGATGCTCAATAGATTTGGGGTTGGGATTTCATGCCGGCCAATCTAAACGGTGAATCCTAACCTCAGTCAGATATATATATAAATATATATATATATATATATATATATATATATATATATACACTTTTGCAAAAAAACGGGCACTTATAGGAATAAACCATATCAGAGTTATTTTATTATTGCATTTTATATGACAATATGATGAGAATATTGTTATTTATTATTGAGATATCGTTTTTACCCACTTCAGTCATTAAAAATGCGTATAAATAAAAAAAAACGATGTTAAGTCCACAGACGAGCGTTTTCATACTGATACAGTAAAAATGGCTAAAGTTTATTTTTGAACATTTTTTATTAATTTAACATAAAATTTGAAAATTTAGTAACGAGTATGGCCTCCTCTAGCTTAAATCAATGCGTTTAATCTGCTAGTCATGCTTTCGACCACGTTTTTTATCATTTCCTGAGGTCGATTTTTTCGACGACGAGGTTTCCATATCGTTCCCATTCAGCGGCGATCACATTTTTAAGGGCCTGAATGTTTTCTGGAGCTGGTTTTACGGCTCTGACACGTCGTTTGAGATTATCCCATATATATTCTATTGGATTGAGGTCGGGACTTCTAGCTGGCCAGTGAAGAAGAATTTTCATTCAAAAAGAATAAATTTCAAATTTAGAACGTTCGTTTTTATGTGCCAGAATACACTATACCTGCCAGTAACATTTACAATTAATACAACCTCTTAATAAATAATATTTTGTTAATAATGTGACAAAATCAAAACCGCTCATATTTTGTGCAAGAGTGTATAATATTTTGTTAATAATTTGACACAATCAAAACCGCCTGTTTTTTATGCAAAAATAATAAAATTTACACAGCTTAATATTAAATTTACCAAAGTAATCAAATTG